>JZLH01S0040055.1:8509-28263 GCA_001188425.1 Eucidaris tribuloides
CACAAATTCTTAGATTTCTGTGTAATTGAGTGATTATTACTTTTTACCTGGTTCTAAAATCACTCTGGTGACAACCCGGATTCTTAGTGCTGATTGGGTGATTTCAAGTTTTGGATTAGTGTTATTGTTAGTGTTAGTAGACGGCAAGAGCCGTTAAACTGAACTCCAACACTGCGACTCGGATTAACGGCCACTATCGATTCTGTAATCGATAGCATAACACGAGTGTTAACACGAGCGTGACGCCACATCCCTTGTTCGACGAACATGAAAACTGCGGAAATCCTGAAGAAAACTTGTAATTATTTTATGAAATTTAAGCAATCATACTTCAAATATGACACTGTCGGAAAGGCATGTACTTCCTTCTCAATTTCATGAATTTGACTTATTTCATTATGTCTTAGTTCTTTCACAATCTAAAATATTGTATGTTTTTCTTGCCGCTTACCGCGCAGCATCGCGCTGCCATACACATTACACGTACAACTGCACGACCCAGCGAGGTAAGCCAAGACAGAAATAACACTAACACTAACAACGAACTTGAAATGGTGATTTTCTCAATCCCTAGGGTTTAGTGTTAGTGAATGGACAAACGCATGTAAATCGCTAACACCAGCAACCCAGCTCGGTTCAGCAGGCGATTTTTAACACTACCTATGACACCAACTTCCGGAAGTGCGTCATAATTTCGGGGTCAACTTGTAACACGGATTGATTTCAAGTTTCGGATTACCGCTCGTATTATTGTTAAGATAACACTAACACAAACACTAACACAAACACTAATCCAAAACTTGAAATCACTCATTGTGTAACTAGTGGTAACTTTGGTGGTGAAATGACATAAATGAAGAAAGAGGTAAATAGATAAATAATAAAGTAATCATGTGACTAATGAGCTGAGAGAGAAAAAACGAGCAGTACATATATAAAACAAACAGACACACAAAACTGAACCCATTTCAAAACTGATCCTGGGATACGTAAAATATGTTGCATGCATTCTGTTTGAAGTTTTCATTGCTTACATGTATCTTCGTGAAATTTGATATTTCAGTCGTGAAGCTATAGTCAGAGGTGAAAATTAAATGTGAATCTTTAGATTATAAATGATTTGGCTTATTTTGGTTGGTAAGTTGATTTTGGGGTGTACGAATCATGAACACAATCTTTAAATGCGGTAAGGCTGACTTGATATAAAGTTGTAGCTTCACCATTGTGGCAACTGTTCTTGATTTATAATATTCTATTTCTTCCAGATCATCTCAACTGGTGGACTCCAGTACAAGAATGAGCCCTGGCACAGAGAGTGCTTTGGCTGCGCCGAGTGCGGCAAGTCACTCTACAACACCCGTTTCACAGTCCGGGATGACAAGCGTCTCTGTGCCGATTGCTTTGGGGACAGATATGCCCGCAAGTGTGCCGAGTGCAAGCAACCGATTGTCGGTAAGTTGTGCACCACTTGTCATTGCGTACCGCAGGCTTGCCACTTGGCTGAAAAAACATGGTCAAATTTGAGATATTTGGCTGTATAAAATTTCATTTAGCTGTAAAAAAAGATATTCTTCCAGCTAAACTGATTCTGTCAAAAATTGTATGTAAACAATGATGAAAGTAAAGAAAATTTGGCTGAAGTGGGATTTGAACCTGTGACCTCAGGATAACAAGTCCTGTGCTATACCATCTGAGCTATTCAGCCCTTCAGTGGGGTTTGTCCCTTAGTAACCAATTTCTTTGTTGGGGTGCCAGTCAGAAGCCATACCTTCCTGTGCACTTAAACCAGGGATCAAAAAGCTGGATTCCTTTTGAGAAATCCCCACTCTCTAATATATTCCTTTGGTAGGTGGGTTGAATCCTGCTTCAGCCAAATTTTCATTGCTGTCTTCATTATGTTAATATTTGTTTCCCAGTCAGTTTCTGTCATATTTCTGTAGTGGGTTTTTTTTTTTTTTGGGGGGGGGAGGGGGGGGGTAGAGGGAGAAAATGATTTTTTTTTCAAGCCAATATAGTTTTAGACTTGTGTTTTATTCAAGCATATACTCACACATATGATAAGCACATAGTGTGCAATACAGCACACTCTCGTTATAAAGAACACTGATAAAACAAAATTTCAGTACAAAGAAGTAAAATCTCTGGTCCAATATTTTCGATTTCAATTGTATTTTATGTTTTTGCAACCATGATACAAAGAAATTTTTATAAAGAACAAATTTGATGGGTCCCAATGACTTCTTTTTATTGAGAATGCACTGTAGTTTCCACTCATGGTTTCATTGATGCAGTGCAATGCACACACATCTTGTATCAATACATAATTTGTGTTCAGTGAACGCTTTGCCTGCTATGTACATGTATGTACATGTACATGCTTTTGATCAATATTTCATATTTCATATTTTATATTTCATATTTCTATATTCACCAAATTCCAGGTCAGGGTGGCACCAAATACGTCTGCTTCGAACAACGGAACTGGCACAACAAGTGCTTCAACTGCAAGCGGTGTCAGGTCTCCCTGGTCAACGAGTGTTTCGTCACGGAGGGTGAGGACATCATCTGCCCAACCTGCGCCCAAGGTTGAAGCTGGTTGATCCCGCGACTCATCTAGTGTCAAGACGAATTTAGATATCCAGTTGTTCTTTTTTGTTGGCTTTTTAACTAAAAACAACGGTGATTACAATCAAAGAGAGTATTTGAGGGGTTCAATGTCCCTTTTATACACACTTAAACTATTATGTGTTATATAGTTAGTATTGTGTCTATATGCATGTGTGTTTATGCATATATGTACACATGTATGTATGTGTATATGTACACATAGGTGAACATACAGTACTAGGAAAGAAACTTTGCCCACTTTCGAATTAGCCAGTATTTATTATTAAGGGTGAAAGAGGAATTGGGCACAGTTTTTATTTAATGCCAATAAAAACAAAGAATAATTATTAAATTATCACGATCATCCAAGGTTATAAGTAAAATAACTTCACTCTTATTAACCTGTTGGCTACGGGAACCGGATCTACCCTGTGTTAACTCTATGGGATTTTCAGAATCTCGGAGGCAACAGGTTAAAATTGGACATATGTTCGTCGTTTAGCAGCTCATTAGTGGTACATGCATGTTACCATGGTTGCCATATATGCACACAACCTGCTTAGACAAGTGTGTTAGTGCAAAACTATTCTGCTACCAAGTATTCCATATGAATAAAATGCAACAGAATCTTGCAAACAGTGCAAGATTCAGTGCATACAGTAGCTACAAAAATGTATGCCACAGAACTGCAACATGCTTCTAATTGTTAAGCATTTATTACGCTTTTGTCTGCACTACAGTACTGGAAAGTACGCTTACAAAACTATACGAGTGAACATTGAATCATATAGACATAATCCTTCTGTAGTTGTCTTTAATTGTGGTATTAATACCTTGGGGTTACTGCTATAAAGCAGTATGGTTCAATGACAGATGAAATGATTTCCCTGCAGTTGATCATAAAGGGAGTGTAAACATATCAATTACCAGTATCATGTTTTAATAAAATAAAACAAAAAACAAATCTACACAATGTATTTATTTTCTTTCATTTAACCTGGTAAAAAATGAACACTTTAATAGACAC
This sequence comes from Eucidaris tribuloides, assembly GCA_001188425.1. Taxonomy (NCBI): domain Eukaryota; kingdom Metazoa; phylum Echinodermata; class Echinoidea; order Cidaroida; family Cidaridae; genus Eucidaris; species Eucidaris tribuloides. Next base: position 12,144 of record JZLH01S0040055.1, read on the forward strand.
ATGAATAAGGTTTCATGACCCTCATATTTATCTTGAAAGGAAATTGCAAGATTGGAAGCATTCCTCAAATTTAGGTCACAATGATAAAATCAAACATCCTGTGAAAGGTTTCTGCTATTAAAATCTAACACTCAAAACATTACATGTACTTTAATTACTATCAGAAAGTTCTCTGACAATCAAATTTGTTGTGTAGCATTTGATGGGATCAATTTCTATTTGGGGTCATACTAAATAAATACTTTTTTCTCCTCAAGTAGACAAATTCAACATATATCCTTCCACCGGGGATATAACACTGAGATCAATATATACATTGGATCTGAATAGAAAAACAAGGTGAAACATGAAAAATCTTCATTTAGATTTGATTCAAGTTTACTAAAATAACAGTACTGGTAATACTTGAAATAATGGCATTAAGTGTAGTGCATTAAGTTTGCTAAAATATTATGTCACTTTTAAACACTAAAATAAATGGGTTAAGAGATGGTCACCTTCCCAATGTCATGATTATGATTAAAGGTAGGTTGAGGGTCAAACAGAGCTGCCAAGTAGTACTGATTTTCCGTATTTTGTACTAAAATTTGATGAGAATACTGATGGTTTTATGCAAAATACTGATTTTCAAAACTTTGAATTATGAGTATTGCTATTACATGCCTCCCATAGATACTGATTACTTTAGCAAAATACTGATTTTCAGCCATCAAAATACTGAAATGCTGTAAAAGAAGTTGGCAGCTCTAGTCAAATCACATTCTGGCTAAGGGTATGTAAATTTATCATTTCCAGAAGTGTGGACAAATTTCAAATTGACATTCATGTGAATTTATCATGAAATTTATCATATATAACCAATCAACCTTCACCCATACATCTGAATGGAATTGCCCATGTCTTGCTTATTCTGAGTTGGTACTTGGAAGAAACAATTGTAGAATATAGGAGGTTGAATATGTCTGGCAAATGTTAAGTGAACTGTTCACCCCTGTAGCTTGCTCTTGGTCAGGTCCTGCCGAGCTTTGAATGCATTATGCATGGAGCATTCCATTTGGGTTTTGGATGGTTGATGGTTTGAAAGTTTTTTTCCCCCTCTCTTAATGTAGCTACTTGAGAGGTACTAAACTCTAAAAAGAGGTGTGCAAATCAAACGGTTTTTGTAGTCAAACCTCTTGTTATATATAATTTCTGCTAAAGAAAGAACATATACATGACATGTAGTAAAAAAACTTTACCTAAATTATTGATATTTCAACATAGAATACTTTGACCAGTCCACCATCAAAGAGAATGAACCACTTTGGACCCAGAGCTGCTAAGACAGGGGTTCCTTTCATGGACAGTTTGGTATGCCCAACTTAAAAATTCACCCACCTAACCTGCTTATCATGATATTAGATTACATGCAAAGTTAATAACAGTAAAGTCTGAATTTTAGATTGATGATTTTCCCAAGAAATATGAGTGAATATAGGAAAATATAAAGTTTGAAACAGAAATATATATTTTTGGGGGAATGAAAATCCTGTTTCAGTGCAGCGAATGCAAGCTACTGGAAGGTTTAATGGTAATTTTATCATTATTATTTTTTAAGATAAATATATGTGTAGTCTATTACACAATCTTCAACTCATTCTTGCTAGAATTGGATGACTTGTTTGTTCATCCTGTGATAACTTTAAAATGGAAAAATATTACATTACTGTTAAAATATTATGGTACAAATGTTTTAGTAATCACCATGAATATCATATGCAGTATTCTTCTCTAACCTGAGAAGATCTGAAAGATTCTGGAAGTCTAAGGAGAATTGCAGAATTTATGTAACAAAAGGAACTCGCAAGAAAGCTAAATATAAAGTGTGAGCGTTGGCAGCTAATGAAGTCAAAATTTCAGCACTTATTAGTTTGAGACATGTTTCTATATTGCATTATAAACTACATTTAGTTGAAGCAATTCTGTAGAGCAAATTATGTATATTTTGACTAATTTATATTGTAGAGAAAGAAAGAGAGTAGAAAATTTATGTATCAGTTTAAAAGACATGCTAAAATAGAGTACTTATTCAACATATTCATATGTGGGTTTGGGGCACTGCAGTAGTTTGGAGAAACCAAAATTTTAAGCTTCAGATTATTCAGTGTCAAAACTTGTAGATGTTGTGTGTAATATTGTCTAAGAGGTACTGTCTTTTCGTTTTTGCAATGTAAAGAAACTTTAAGTTGTCGTGTGACATATAAAAACTAGTACTGGGATTTTTTTGTGTTTATCCAGAAGCATTTTTTCTTTTTCTTTTTTTATAATGCAAACATATGGTTAATCTGAGCGACAGAAAAAAAAAATCTTCCAAAATGTATAGGCCTTGAATCTGTATCATGTTTGAATTATAAGTCAGATAATGCAGTCTTTTATCCATATTATGAATGCTTTAGCTGCTGTAAACAATATGAATTGTAAAACCGTTTTACACTGTTATCTTAATTTTGGATTTTGACATCAAATCAAAAACAAACAGTCCACTATAACACATATTTATATACATGTGCATAACTGACAGTTACATTTTCCTCCTCCTCCTTCAGCCCATGTGGACAGATTTATATACATGTATATCCATTCAAAATGCTTCATAAAGTACATGTATTTAATATCCTACTACATCGTTTATTCTTAATCTTCTCAAAGAGGTAACCATATGGGAGGTGGGGGAGGGGAACAGGTACTGTATTTCATTTTGTATGTATATGTTAACAATCAAGTACTTAAGTACTATAAAGAACCATGTAGCAACAGTCACTTCATATCAGGTTGTATGAGAAACTTTAAAAATTGGTGACAATCAACTTGGGTGTGTTTCACTGATAAATTTGAATTAGTAGTGATTTACACTGGAATGCTGGATGAACAGAAAGAGGAAACCTTCTGTAAGGCTTATTGTATGATAAATGTTCCTCCATGTGTATTGGTCAGACACTTGCATCTTACTGAATCACAAAATATTTAAAATTCTGTTGTAGATATTTTTTTTCCTATTAGTGTGATGTGGACCTTTGAAATAATTATATATTCTTATGCATAAGTTCTTCACCTTGGCTAATAAAACCCTGTCAAGATATAAAGCAATATACATGTATGTATGATTTCCTGCAGGTGGGGCGTGGGTGGGCTTACTTACTTGAAAGAAAAATCGTGAAATTATGTGTGTATGATCGGAAATTGGTCTAAAGGTCTAAATGTGTTCATGAATGGCTCTTTTATATGACAGGAAGGGCTGCACTCTGTCTCTGACCTTGCATAAAATTTGACATTTGTACAGTTTTGTCATCTGTAGTGGAAATTGAAGCTAACTAGTGGCATACCCATTCGCCAAAGGTTTACGAGACTGAAGATCTTTGAGACCACAGGTCCAGAATGTCCAGTCATTGGCATAATCCTGGGATGTAGTGGACCTTCACCCTTTGGTCTTATAGACCTTAAATCTCAAGACCTTTGGTGCTGTGGACCACAAGTCTCAAGGAGCATGGTCTTGTGTTCCTTAAGTCTCAAGGACTTTAGTGTCTCAGAAACCTTTGGTCTCACAGATCGTAAGTTTCAAGGTCCATGTGCGTCATGCAGACTCAAAGCATAAAGGACCTTATAGGGAATAATTTTCCTGGTATCGCATCACAATTTGCGATGCATTTTGAGCATGACCGCTACACAAATTTGCAGATGTGTAGCAGATTGTTACATTGAACTGTGTAGAATTCTATACTGAATATATGTGATTGACTGAAATTTGCTCTACAAATTTTAGAAGGTAAATTATTCCCTGCCTTAACTCTCAAGAATCTCGAGTCCCAAGAACCTTTGGTCTTGCAGATCTGAAGTCTGAAGGACCTTTGGATTTGACAAACTTAACTGTCAATGATCTTTGGTTTCGCTGACCTCAAATCTCAAAGACATTTGGTATGGTGGACCTTAAATCTCAAAGCCTTTTGGTCTTTTGAAACTTAAATCTCCTAGATCTTTGGTCTTGTAAACCTTAAGTCTCAAAGACATTTGATATGGTGGACATGAAGTCTCAAAGACCTTTGGTCTTGTAGACTATAAGTGTGAAAGATATTTGCTATCATGGACCTGAAGTCTCAAGAAGCTTTAGTCATGAGAACCTTAACTCTCATTGAACTTTAGTTTTGCAGACCTTTGGTCTCAAAACATGTGGTATTGCAGACTTAAAGTGTCAAGGACCATCAGTGAACTTGGCTGTAACTAGCCAAAATGGGGCATTTGTACTCGAGTAATGACAACTGAGTTTAAGCTTCCTAACTATCTTGATTCCAGTAGTTTTATCATTCAAAGGATCAGGATTCAGAAAGTTATGGTTTATGCATAATGAGATGTGAAGATGAAGGAATGAAGTGTTGGCATAACATGGTCTTGCCGTGATTCCGAATTTGCGATACGAGATAAAGATTGAATTAAATTATTAATATATCATGCGATCTATTTATTTTTGAACAATGAAAATGATTATCATCACAATTAATGATGATATTATGGTTATAATTTTAGGCTGTAACAAGGTGGTAATACTGAGGGTATTGATAATGATGCTGATTATTGATGATGATGGTGGTGATGGTGATCGTGGTGGTGATAATGATGATGGTGGTGATGTAGCGGAGAAATTGTGAGTATAATATGAGATTATGGACTACAATTTGTATTCTCTGTCTCATGTGACATATGAGTTATAGCTAGTTTATGTTGTAATATGTGAAGCTCTTAAAGATTAAGAAACATATGTATAAATAGATAAAGTGTTTTAGAAGAACAAAAAAAAATGTTTCCGAGTACTCAATTCTTAAATATTCTAATATGATGTTAGAAACATTATGTAATAAGTAAATTATTGATGTTACAATAATATGAACTGTACAGTTTGACTTTCTCTGACTCTGATGCAAGCGTTTTTGGACTTTTTAACTGTACTCTTTTGTCTTTTTTTTTCTGAAATAAGTCAAATGGAACAGTTTTCCATATAATTTTTGTGTGACTCTATACTTCGTAATTTATGATACTTAATTGTAATAAGATAGCACATCAATAGTTTTCTATTTAAATTATTGAAAGATAATGTGTATGGACGATGCTTGCCTTTGAATAAGCAAGATCTTTTAATATTATATTGGCTCTTTACAGTTGGTTTATTGTTACTCATTTGAAACCTGATTTGTTTTTATGTTTTAGATATTCTTTAGTGGTAAAATGTCCTTTCTGCAATTAATTGTATTGGGTCTTTCACCTTTCCCTTATATGTGTGAGTACCTGTACTGGGAATGTAAAATTAAGACTAAAATCCCTATAATTATGTATTAATACGAGAAACGCAGATCACAGAAAGGGGGGGGGCTGCTGTTAGAGGCAGCGAAGTACGTTTAGTTGAAAGCAAAATGTAACAAAATTTGATTGATTTGATTGATTAATTCTCTTGGCAAAATAATACAAACTTCAAATACAATAAAAACAATATTGTCTTTTCTGGCACATTATTCCGTTATATTTCCTCCTGCCTTTTAGGCCAACAATAGGGGAGGATTGTACTTCCAATTCCCCCCTCCCCAGTCCACCACTGCTTTAGGTAACACATGTTTAATCCTAGATGTTAGATTTCGGGTCGGGAAGAGATTGGAAAACTTCAAGGGAAACTATCAGTTTACCGAATTAATCCCACAATCTCCCAGAATGCACACTAGGTAAATACACCAGGAAGTAATCTTTCATGTGTGTTTGGAAATTGCTGTTGCATGATGGGAGATGAGGATGACACTTTTTCAAGTGACAGTACCCCTGTCATCATAATTTACACAGATGACTGATGGTAATGGAATAATGTTATCATAACATTGTCTTTGGTCTACCTATTATTGAAGTCAAGATTGCCAGCTAGGAGCATTGTTTTACATGTAGTTTGTTTGGAGTCAAACACAAAAGTGATAAAAAAGATTAAGAAACTCCCAACAATTTTGTAATTTAGGTTTAATCACAAAACCTGAAGTTAAGACCAGCACTGTAATATAAAAAAGGGAAAATGAATTTCTCTTTTCTCCACTATGTAGTTGAATGATTTTTGTTGTAACAGTAAACTAATTCCTTGTATTTGTCCCTTACTTTATTTGTGCGATTTTATCGATCTTGCTGTTTATTTAATCAATCATTTTGTGGATTTTGTTTGAATTGAAGAAACCTTTAGGAGCACATTTACTTATTGATATACTGAGTTTATTTTATCTTCCTAGCAACAAATAGTGTGCATTAAAAATCTCTTCCAGAAAGTTTTAAATTTACTCTGTTTTGAGCTCGTTTTGTTATTGTTGTTGTGTCTCTGAAATGGTGATACAGTATAAGATTTGTGAATATCTTCCAGTAATGACAGTGGTGGTGGTGGTGGTAGGCTGGTAGTGGAGGTGGTGTTAAAAATGGCTTTGATGATGGTGGTGGTAGTGGAGGTGGAAGTGGTGATGACGATTGATTATGATGAAGGCAATTGTGCATTGGTGTTGTTGATAATGATGATGATGATGATGATGATGATGACAATGATAATGATGGTAATTATGATCTTGAGCATTACAAGCATAGGTAAATAATGTACACAATTGTATTGTGTAAAAACTTAGGGACTAATCAGACACAAAGAATTCATTTTGGCAGTGATTCGTACAGATAAAACAATCCTGCTATATATTTGTTAGCTATCCCGAATTTCCATATCGGGACACTGAAACAATTTCACAAAATTTAGGAGCATGTGCTACCATTTCAAATAGATAAATTCAACTTAAAATTATGTTTTTCTCTCTTTATTTTATCTCCCGAGTAGTTTTCCCCATGAAATTGAATACAATTTCAAGATCTTACTTTAATAAAGCCAGGAGAAAAAAAAAACTTTATGTAAATAATGTGACGCACCAGTTCTGATGAGTGATGTGAGGTTGATGAGTGATGGATGATGATGATGATGATGATGATGATGATGAGTATGAGTATGATTACAACTTTGTGATTATAATGCTGATGGTTATGATTCAATTGAGGATGATTATGATAGTTATGAGCCTTTTGTGTTGGTGGTGGGGGTTATGATGATGATAATGACGATGATGATAATGATAATGATAATGATGATGATGATGATGATGATGATGATAATGATACTGATGATGAGGATAATGATGAGGATGATGAGGATGAGGATGATGATGACGATCAACACATTTAAAGTTGACAAAGAAAGTAACATGAACTCGGCGTCTAAAACATATCTATATAGTGATGGGGCTAAAATATTATCCTACAGTGAATTATAATGGTATAGAATTTTGTATTGTAATGAGTACGGAATATTGTTCGTTGCCATGAAGCAATTTTAAAGTCCACCCTTGAAGCTGAATAGAATAGCGCTTCCTTTTGACGGAATATTAATTTCTAATGTTTCTAATTTGTTTTGCTATTGGCGGGCATATAGAAGTCACTATATGCAAATGTTTCAGTATCTTAAAACTGTTTTTTAGTCTCTCTGTGGTTGAAGAGTTGGAGGGTTTAACTCCCCGTCCCTATTCTGTCGTGCCGTGAAGGGGGGGGGGTTGAGTTACAAAATCAGCTGCTAAATAAACTTAATAAACTGAATATGTGTATTAAAATAACACTAGGGTGGTGACATAGGCGTATGGCAAAGAATTAACCCTAATTTTCGGTAACAAAACTTTACTCAGGTATCTGGTATACCCACTTGGTGTTGTTGTTTTTTTAGATCCGCCCCTGTTAAAGGGAAATGGGGAATTATTGAGAAGTAGTCCTCAATTTAAGCACAATCAAAAATCAAGTTTCTGCTGTGATTTTTATTGTTATTTTTAGTCATGCATTTCCTTTTTTGTCGAGCTGTCCTTCCGTCCCAGTTACGCTACAAAAACTTAATGCTCCAATTTCGGTCAACTTGGATGGCAGATTGATCATACAGACTTTCAAATTTATAAGTATTTAAACATCACCAGAAGGTCAAAGGTCACTAGCTTTTTTTAGTAAGTTTCTTAGTAGGCCTAGCGAAACTGCGCGAGACACATTAATTTTGACTATCGTTTTGTGTTATACAATTATCATCGAAAAATGTTGAGACAGTGAAATTTGCATTACGCGTAGCAAGGGGGGGGGGGGGCAAAGGGGCAGTTGCCCCCCCGCCCCAGGAATGCTTTTGCGGATTTCATCGGTACACGAAGGACTCCGTCGGTACACGCAGACCGACAAAAATAATTTTGTACCGACGAAATATCTCCAAAAAACAACAAAAATATTGAAAGAAATTGCATCTTTTAAATGTTAAAAAAAAAAAATTTTCAAGCTCGTTCGCTCCGCTCGCTCGCATTAGTGATTATGTCAGGAGTTTTTCGGTAACCAGGCAAACCTTCTTGTCATGAGTACTATGATTGATGACACTTGGTACAGTCAACTTGAGTCAAATGTATATAGGCCTATATCGAAAACGTTCCAAATCAACTGACCCGAGCATAATGATGTACCGACAAAATGTTTACATGCAGGCCTACAACATTAAACAGTTAAGATTCAACATTTCAGCAACGTGTACATTTAGGAAAACATCTTGGGAAAAGAGAATAGAACGCTATTTGATACCGGGGCACACTAGCTCCACCATGTAAAAATGGATGAAAATATTTCGCCCTTCGGCCCGTTCCTCGTTCGCCAGCCAAACCAAACGCCACAAATGTTCTTCCCAAGCAATGTTGAATAACAAAACTTGTTGCATGATTATACTTGTGTGTTCCTATTAAATTAGAGTACTGCTGAGTGCTGATATCAATAATATCAGAACACCAGAAGGCTTCGTTACGGTTGTAGAAATTCAACTTTCTTTGACTTGAAAATCTATTAATGTCTGAAGCGCTCGTTCGCTTCGCTCACTCGCCCATACATTGCCATTATTAGTAGAAGAAGCATCTTATATTAGTATCAGTAGCGGAGGGGTGGCCGTTAGGAGGTTTACCCCCCCCCCCTTGAGTTGCCAAGTGAAAAATTCGTATGATCTTATTATGTTAGTAGATGTCAGGAAAACCAAAATGAGCCTATTGCAAAATTTGTTTAAAAACAGTATTAAACATAACATACTCAATTTTCAAATTTTCATACAAAATTCTCAAATTTTGGCGCGCTTCGCGCGCAAACATATACAGTTTTAAAATTTCTTTGCCCTTCGCGCGAAAACATACACATTTTGAAATTTTCGGCGCGCTTCGCGCGCACACATAGACAATTTTTAAATTTTCGCCGCGCTTCGCGAGCAAACATAAGTAATTTTTAAAATTTTCTCCCATCACCATTCACTCAAAACAAGCCTTACCAAAAAGCTAGACCCGCCCCTGTGTATTATTCACTGTCATCGTAAATCATTAAACTGTTATCATTACACAACACGAAAATGTCGGTACGTCGGGAGTTTGTCGGTACATTCGGGTGCCTTGACCCCCCCCCCCCCCCATGGCAAAAAGCTGGCTACGCTACTGAAATTTGCTGTGTAGTTTTTATTCCCTATACGGTATCTTTTATTGACTGGACATAGCCAAAATGGCCCAAATGCACTTGCTGGACAACTCCCCCAGGCACCGTGACTCCCACCTGACAACTTTCCCGGAGGACAACCCCTTCCGTCAACTCTCCTGCAGGACAACTCCCCGGAGGAAAACTCCCCCGCTGATAATTCCCGATAATTCACTGGAGGAGAACTCGATTTTTGAAACATTTTAAAATTCCTCTGGAGTTATTGGGGGTGGGGTGCCTTGTGGGAGTAGATAGACCGATGTAATCTGTCTCCTTAATATTCGGGGGTTCACATTTTTAACTTTTTTGACATCATCAGTCGAGGAGGGGGTCTATTGTGGGACTCCCCGGGGTTGTCCTTTCCATCCCCCATTGTAGTTTGTACTTGTTAGTTGTTGTTGGATTGAAATTGGAGTTTGTAGTCAAACTAGACTATATTTACGTCAGTCTCATCGTGTTGGTTTGTTTTCCCTATTTCCAAATCAAATACATAGGCCTACACAAAAAAAAAGAAAATGAGAAAAACGAAATGGTAATTCAAAGCACATTTAATCAAATAATGGGAGAAAAAGGAGAAAGGAGGGATGGCAGATTGCATCATGCATGATGACGTATTTTGCCGGCGTGCAATCAATATACGGGGAATCCCATTGCTATTTATAGATGGTATTAGTCTTTCACATAAGTTGGTCGTTACAAAGGATATTTCTTTTCTCAACGTGGAATGAAAAAAAAATAAGATTGCATACAAAAACAAACTTTAAACATACACAATGTTCTTGCTGGACTTATTTATTTAGGTCACTATCACATGCCGGATTTACGACCGCACCATTGCAGTTTGATTTTGACACAAATACTCGAAATTATGATTTAACGCCTTTGACAAAACTAAGTTTAAAGGTCATGCATAATGACCCACGTCACGTGGACGAACGATATGGGATACGTACGTGTACTTGTACTTGTGTGCGGTCGATCGAGTCGCGGGTACACAGCTATGGCAGATTGGCCACGAGTATGACAATTTAGTTGGGCGCGAGGAAATGATTAATTCAGGGAAAACTTCTAGTTACATCTCATTTAATTCGACTGCGAGAGTTTATTACCACGAGAAGCTGTTTATAAAACTCATTTAATTTGACTTCAATGAATACAGAACGTGACAAAATCTGAGTCAGACATCAGAAACGTTTGAATATCAAACCTGGTCACACTATCTGACTGACTGGAGCCGAGTGAATCGACGACCTGACGACCATGGCAGAACTCGGTAAGGTCACCGAAAATTTAAATTGCCCGTTGTGTCTTGACGTGTTCGAAGACGCCAAAATACTCGATTGTGGTCACTCGTTTTGCCTAAAATGTTTGGACGAGTATGATCGGAGCAATCCGCAGCTGGATATGTTGTGCCCGCTGTGTCGACATCGAACCGAGTTGGGAAGTCGACGGGTCGAAGGTCTTTCATCAAACGTTACGGTGAACGGGCTCGTGGACGACTTCAACAGCGTCAACAACGTTTTCAACATGCTGTTCGAAACCCGTCCGAAATGTGCACAATGCCCCCCAGCAGCCGAGAAAAGGACAGGGGGAGCTGACGCCGTTTGTTTTTGTCGTGATTGTGAGACGTTCATGTGTGACACATGCAGTTTGGCACACTCGCAGTTGAGAATGTTTGGGGATCATAAGGTAGTATCAGTTGATGATATTTTGAGTGGGAAGGAGCAGATTGTGAAATGTAAAGACATGTGCACCGAACACAAATCGGAGACGAGAGAATTCTACTGCGAGGACTGTCATGTCATAATTTGTCACAAGTGTACAGTAGTGACGCATAATATGTGTGATCATGTGATCAGAAAACGATGTGACGTTGAGAGAGAAATCCGAGAGAAAGTGAATGACTTAGTGGAGAGATGTGATGCTAAAAGACAGGAGGCCGAAAATCAGATTCGTGAAATTGAACACCAAAGGAAAGGGATTCATCAAATGCTGGGAAAGGTATTGAGACAAATCAAAGACAAGCACAAGATGCTGCTGAAAGAGCTTGAAGAGAGAGAGAAGAAATTGACAGAAGAAGTGACAGAATTCCAGCTCCTCTGTGATGCCAAACTTGACAGCTTGAAAGACAGTAGAAAGAAAATGGCTGCTCGCTTATCAAGCTCATCCAGTTTGATTAGAAATGGTGTGCATGGAGGTTTGGAAGGAGACAGTCTGACGTCGCATAACCATGTCTGTAATGAGCTGAAAGAATTACTTGATGAAGATATAGAGGGCGTACAAAGAGCTGCTGGGAAGGTGAAAGATGCTGTTCAACGAGTGAACTTCATTGGCACTGACAATGACATTATGATTGGGGAAGTTGTAGGAGTGAAAGAATGGAAGGTTACCAAAGAAGTTGCATTGCCTGATGGTGAACCAATGAATGGTATGGCTGTTGAGTCACCTGACTATGTGGTGGTTGGATACTGTAACCAGGGGTATGGTGCAGATAAGTACAATTTGGAGGGAGATAGGACACAATATCACAAAAATAAAATCCATGAGATAATAAGAGATATCACTTTTCTGAATGATGGTAGTGTTGTTGTATTAGACGCTGCGAATCATCTTCGAGTCTATGACACAGAAGGTGCAGTCACTGATGCTGTGTTTAGGACCCAAACCACCAGCGGATTCGCAACTTTAGACTCAGACATGCACGATAACATATTTGTATCATACTGGGATGTAAAGAAAATATGTATCTTCAAATCGACTGGCGGCAAACCTATGAAAACAATTTCAGTGAAGATAACGCCTCAGCAGATTCACACGACGAGATGTGGTCATGTGGTCGTACAATTTAACGAAGATGTCATAGTTCTTAATGACATAGGAGAGGAGGCGGCGGTGATCACCAAGCCAACGGGTAATCTGTATCCTGCCGTTGATGATTATGACAAGTTATACATTGCGTGGATCAAGGAGGATGGCACTTTGTCGCTTTTGAGGTACACACTCGATGGCAAACAGGAGGAGATATTGCTGCGTGACGTCAAGATCAAAGTTCCAAAGCGGAGGTGGTACTACATGAAATGTCTGTCTCCAGATGCTATTGTGTTTTGTACGGCAGGTACCATCTACATCTTCAGGCACTTGTGGATTACTCCATGAGTTAATCCCATAGTTTTGGGATAAACAGAGAACGTAGTGATGGCAACATTTTGTATCAAAATTACCTTGTCGAGTATCCCCGCTGAGTAATGAACTTGCAGTACATTTACATTATAGAGGAATACATATGGAATATTTGCATATGTATGGTGATGTTACTGATGTGAATATTGAAGTGATAGGGATGAGCACTTCTAGAAAATAATAATATAAAAAGTAAGTTTGTTTCCTTGAAATAAAACATGTTTTGTTACCACATCTAGAAAACAACAATATAAAAAGTAAGTTTGTTTCCTTGAAATAAAACATGTTTTGTTACCACATCTAGAAAACAACAATATAAAAAATGAGTTTGTTTCCTTAGCCTGGCTTGAAATAAAACATGTTTAGTTAGCACTTTTGCATTGATCTGTATTTTGCATCCCTTGGGTCCAACTCCACATGCGTGCTATACATGTATTATACTTTTAAACTTGGGTGCAAACTTGCCGAAATGTGCATTTGTGGTCATTGTTATTTGTTTCATAATTGATGATAAATGTCATCATGTGATATATCTGTTTAATGCATCAGCATTTGAAACAGGGTATCAGAATTCTTGGCAAGGTCATAGTGATCCTTTTAAATTTGTATTAAAGGCAGTGGATCTCATTTGCAAACATCCCCGCAGACCAGGAAAAGATAACCTATGCCCTTAGGCTATTGATGAAGGACATGTCTGTGAAATTTGGGGGAGAGTAGTTGCTTAAAATTTGAAAAACGTGAAAGAAAACAATAGCCGTTTAGTGTACGTTCTATGGTAGGATTTTTTTTCTCGCGAGAAAAAATTCAAATCAATTCAAAAAGTGTCGCATATACCTTTTTATGCCTCCGCAACGAAGTTGCCGGAGGCATTATGTTTTCGGGTTGTCCGTCCGTCCGTCCGTCCGTCCGTTACTGGATCTCGTTACCGCGATAACTTAAGAACCGCTGATCGGATTTTCATGTAACTGGTATCAAGTATGTACTATGGGGCAACAATGAACTGATAAGATTTTGGAGTTGAAATGGTCAAAGGTCAAAGGTCACCGGGCCTAAAATATGTCTGACTTGGGATCATTACCGCGATAATTTGTGAATGGTCTGTTGGATTTTGATGTAACTTGTTTGAAGTATGTATTATGATGCAACAATGAACTGATTAGATTTTGGGGTTCAAAGGTCAAAGGTCACAGGGCCTAAAACATTTGATTTCGGCTCGTTACCACGATAACTTAAGAAAGGCATGTTGGATTTGAATGTAACTTGGGTGAAGTATATATTATAAGGTACCAATGAAACAATCAGATTTCATGGTTAAAAGGTCAACAGTCCAAGGTCACAAGTCTCCATACTTAGTGTCTTAAAGTTTACCACAATAACATGAGAACGGCTTATCGGATATTGATGTAACTTGGGTGAAGTAAGTGTTATAATGTACCAATGAACTGATCATAGTTTGGGGTTTAAGGGTCAAAGGTCAAAGGTCACGAGGACCCATACTTGATATCTTTACCACGATAACTTGAGAACGGCTTATCGAATATTAGAGGTTAACCGATATGAACATCGGTAACTGCATCGGGCCGGTATTTCCGAACATCGGGAAAACATCGGATCGGGAGAAAAGGTGATAAGCCTGCCGATGCTTCCCCGATGTATTAAAAATAACATACAAACGAATATTTCGTTTGAAAGTACTTTGTAAACATACGGAGTGCCTTCCTGAATGATTTTATATGACTCCTAAAAAGTATGCAACCACGCCATCGTGAGTAACAAGGGCCCACCAGTCGGTATCTTTTCTACCACCAAGATCAATTAACATCAGCTGACCCAAACGATTGCGTCAGCTGATCTAGCTAACACTGTCAATAACAGCCCGACCCACATGCACTCCAGGCAAGCTGAGAATACAGCACTATTTCTCCTACATTGACAGTTAGACATGCCTCCCTTTAATCTGATTGGTTCTCTGAATTGAGCAACTTAACTGCATACAAGCAACAATTATGACCACCTCCCCCAGTAACAAGCTAAACCCTGGGAACAGAGAACAATAAGTCCCGCCCTTCAGTGACTTCCGGCTTGCCTTTGGTATCAAGCCAGCCAATGAAATCCGACAGCATGCCCATTAGCTCTGATCTCTACGGTACTAGTAGTACATGCATACAGTATGCTACAGTCACACGGGGAGCCAATCAGATTATAGGGAGGCGTGTCCAACTTCCCATATAGATCTGGGCATGTGCCTGCATCAGGGAGGTTTCTGGTTTCACTGGGGAGGCGGATCTAACCACAGAATGTAAACAAGGCTCCGACAGAACCCAGTCGGCAAAGAACAAAAGAACAGAGGATTTTTTTTGAGTAGATTTTGGTTTCGGTATCCTGCGTTCCCACGGCTTGTAGTCTAGATTCCAGACTGTGGTTGTACTTCCATTGTATTGCCATGTGCACCTGAACTGAGTGAGGGTTTCTGTTATCTCATGACATATTGATAACGGTCTGGAAGCCAGTTTATATTTTAGACAATCTGGTCATTTCATTACAGAACTTGACTGATTTCTAGTTCAATAATCCTGCTAATGTCTCTTGCTGTTCTTCCCTGCCCCCTTCACAAATTTTATCACTATTATTTAGAGAATGGGAATTTGTATTTGCGTTTCCGTCAACCCTTTTTCTCTTCGTGTGTGTGTGTGTGTGTGCGTGCGTGCGCGCGCGCGCGCGCGCGCGCGCGCGCGTGTGTGTGTGTGTGTGTGTGTGTGTGTGTGTGTGTGTGTGTGTGTGTGTGTATTACCCCATTTCTTCTCGTCTAGCTGCATCTATCTATGTCTTTATTTTAAGTTTAGTAATAGTATTTTAGTTTCTCAAATGTTACGATTGTGACCATGAAAGTGGTGTGTGTTTGCATCGGGATGTGGCTCTCGAGGTGGTGGGGGGGGGGGGGGAAATATGGTTTAGAGGGCTGGAGTTTCTAAATTTTAATGTTTTCTCTCTTTTAATAATGGAATTAAATGTCTATTATTACAGTCTCGGTTATTAAAATGTGCATTTCATTTTAAAGTTTAACACAAAAGAGAAACCAATTTACTCCTAGTCTCTTGTTGGGAGAGGGGGTGGGGGGAGTTAACCCTCCATGGGCAGAGCTCACATTAAAAAATGCTTGATGAATGTAAAATCAATTGTCAAGACAATCATAACTGCTGAAAGTGCTCATACAAGCCACAGCATCCTTTGTTAGATCATGCAGTCACACCAAAATAAACCCTGTCACAAGCCATTCTGAAATTTATTGAGCCCCCACCCCCCTACCCTCCCCTCTCTACCCTCCTCTCTCTACAAGCGTACC
>JZLH01S0040055.1:29116-44127 GCA_001188425.1 Eucidaris tribuloides
ATTAATTAGATTACCTATCTAACATAATGAAGTGCACAATCAACCGATTCCCTTCTCTCTGGCTAATGTTTTAATCGGAAAAGACTATCATCTAAATATCTAGTTTCAAAAAATCATTGAAAGCCCTATTGATTTCTTGCAAAAGGGTGTCTTAATTTTCACCCTCATGTCCACTTTCTGTTTCGAACAATGGTCGAAAAGGTAAAAAATTATCGTGGTGAAAGTTCCTTAACTACAAGATACAGAGATGGATAGAGCAACCAGCGTACACGGTATGCAGATTCCTACTGCCCTATTAACTCCCTGAAGTCAGTCTTCATAATAAACTGGACAATGCTAATGGTCCATGTAATTTTTTAGCAAGAAACTATGTTAAATACATTATGTAACACCCCTACGAAGCTTCAAATTCCCTACTCCATAACCAAAAAAATTGGTTCTACAGAACACAGGTTGTGCTACATAACGCCTGTGCTGAAACCTGTCTATAGTGGCCTACAACCCAAGCGACACAAAAAAATTGTGCCTTACATACAAGTGGTCCACTCCCTGACAGGTTTTTAAAATACAAGTATCAATGTTGCTGCCGCTCGAGGGCAATCATTTCTGTGGGCACTATACGCAGGTTGGCTGCTATAGAGAGGTGGCCTGCGTGAGACAGGTTGACCTGTATACAGTAATGGATACATGCTCTGCTGCCAACTGCCAGAAATTATTAGCAATGCTCCAAGCAAAAGGCATAAACAGTAAATTGCTTGTAACGTTTGAAAACAATTGGGCTTATTCACATGAAATCAAAATTCGTTGTGATCGTATCAAGTCCTGTTATTGTATGTTAGAAAATACTGGAAAAAGTTCATTTTTTTTTCAATTTTGAGGCATTGTACTGTTACCTTTTGCTTACGAGCATTTGCTAACACCACTTTCTGCCAGGATTGATGTATTGGCGTGGAACACCCTACTAGTACACTGTTGCGAGTCAGAACCAATTCTTTTAGGCCAATGCACATCTTGGTTGTAATTTGGTCTGGACTCTATTTGCAAGAGCTCTCGAATTTCAAGTGGTCCACTGCAATGGGTATGTACTAGGGATTTTTCGCAAACGCGACGGAGCAGAGCGACAGAAACGCGGAATCACACCAAACTGTTGACGGTCCCCGCACCCCGCCGCGGGGGCCGTCTCCAGACTTGCCTCTTGGCACAGTTCGCTGTTGCTTGGACGAGACGCGCTCACGGAGCCGCACCTGTGACGTCAAGTCACTGATCATGTTGGCCGTCCGGTTACCGGCTGTTTTAAGCCCCTACCATTTGCAACCAATGTTTGGATCTTCAGGTGAGTACGACGGACAGCTTAAGTTCTGCGCACGTTTTGCGACTGAAGAAACGATCGTACACTATATTACGCACCAAGCAACCTTGACTTTCAACATTATTGAAGCCTACCCTGCCCTAGGCGTGGTCGTGAACCACTACGGAAAACATGTAGTTTAAAACATTTGTACAATTACAGCAAAAATTGATATCAATTTGTCTGTCAGCTAGTACAATAAAAAATAACGAATCATAAAGTTGAAAGTCGATCTCCTTGGGCACATGGACCAAAGCGAAATTATAAAGCTGTATCCTTGGACATCATTTATTCTGCCCAAGCCGCCGATGTTTTCAACCACGCACACAAACATCGCTAAAATTACGATTTGCGATCATCCACTACTCTTATACACACGGCACTCACGCATGCCCTCCTGCCCCTTTTTCGTAGTGATGCATCGCAGCAAGTGATGTAAATCAGTTTGCAACAAGTGATCGCTTCTAACATTGTTACATCACATGAATGAATAAAATGAATGAATAGTGCAAGGCCTTCTTATCCCTGGAACAACTCAAAACATTCTTTTAAGACGTATCAGAGCTATCTCTGTAATCAAATCACATCTAAAACTGCTTCTAATTAACAATTTACCATTTGGACAATTTCCGAGTCGAAATCTTCCGACGTGAGCCGCGCACTGCGGGAGATTTTGCTTATCCCATTCATAGATATTCTATGTTTGTTAAGTAATATGACAAACTAGTACGCCAGCAGAGCTCTTGAACAAGGACTCGATCTGAATGGTAAAATGTCACCAGACCATATATGGATATAAACAAACAACAGGGGGTGGCCCAAACGAAAATCGCAATGCCCATGTGGCGAAGGTTAATTCCAACCGATCCAAAAATTGTTATCATTCAATGTAGCGTTTTTTTTCTTATTTTTTGATACCCGCACAAAACTGATTGTACTTTTTTTTCAAGGGTTCTTACAAATATTCTTTAGCAGTATAAAATCGTACAATTTTATTTTATATGTGCTATACCACCAGCTGTAAAGCAGCACACACTCAGCTTTTCATTTGGTACACTGGCAAGGAATTTCATTCACGGGCCAACCCACTCGGAAACGGTCAAAACAAATGAGTCAATTACACGATAACAGAAGCAAGCACTGGCTGTCTGGGCGGGGTAGCCACTGGCCGCGAGCAGACTCGAACGACCCACCCTACTACGGCTTTGATCTAACATCTTTAACGATGTTCGTGAATCTAAAATTAAATACGAACTTGCTGTCACATTCTATAATTGTCTTGAAAATGCTGGACTTGTCTAAGGTCACTGATGGGTACATGTACTTCAAATCTACTTCTATTGATTTTATCGTTGTATACAGCGACTTGTCTCTTCACCTCCTTGGCTAAAACCACGGAGCCTTACTGGTACATGTATAACCAGGAGTTGTATACCTCCCTGGCTATAGAATAACAAGACACAATCAAGTGAGAAATCACGACAAAACAGCTAATTGTTCGACTCCATCCATTGCCGTCCAGAAAACACGTGTACCTACGGTGTGTGAATGTTTACTTAAGAGCTTAACCGGCCAGCGTCTCCGTCGACAAGAGCGCTCGATTGGCTGCTTGCTGCATTGATCCTGTCGGACATGCGGGACGGAACCCGAACGCCTATTTTGCCAGAGGACGCGTTCTCGTTTTGGCTGCGACGAGGGGGGTTTTTCTAATAGAGGCACATGCATGCCGCACATCGACTTTCCGGCTTAGTTATTACCGTAACTTATTCTTCTCCCTCGCCCTTGTTTGCGAAAAGTCTCTACTACTTTCAGACATGAAAACAACCTACACACTATGAAAGGACACACACACTACAAGGCTAAACATATCACTACAGTTTCTAGATATATGCAGAATTATATCTTTTAGTTTCCAATAATGCATGGAAGTTGACATACAGAATAAATACTCTCTGTTAATACAGCAAGATAAAAGCTTTCCCAGTGCTACAGATATGTGTTTTCAAAGAGTTATACTGCAATAATCGATCTTGAATCCGACAGTTGGCTACTACTGACATGTACATCAAATCCTACTATCACTGTTACTCGTATCTACTTACAAAATTGTTTTGAATTATTACTTAAATAGGCTGCCACAAAAAACTCTCTCTCTATATCTGACCACCATTGACCAACTTGTGTGCACTCTTTCTCCATCTTTAGTCTCAACCCATCGTTCTATTGTGCTCGCCAGTTCACTACATTTTTGCTCGCTACTCTACAATACTCCAACCACGCTTCGTCATCCTATTCATGGCCTTTATCAGTCCTTCCCTCCCCAGTAATGGACACCGAACTTTATCTCACACTCTATTTATCTCACTTTGTTCCTCCCTGTCACAATCCTTTCGCCCAAATGCAACCCTTGGTCCATATCTTATTCATCAATTCCAACACACCCTGACTTTCTGCGCGACAGCCAACCTCCTGACAACTCCTCCACTCTCTGAAGTGAATTACTGTCAATAGTGCTTTCGACTCTTAATTTCACACCCCACCTATAGTGACCCATCAGTATTCTCAAACCACGTTGTACCACTGTCATCTCTACACTACTTTAACACAGAAACTCCAGCATCCATGTACCACTCCTTCACACGTCACTCTTCCCACTATACTTACACTCCCCGCCCTAACTTGCGGCACCCATATGCGCCACTCATTTTGCTGATTTTAGTCCTGCAAATTTAAATTACAATTTTAAATCACGTAATAGGGATTGTGGCCCTATTTGTGCTAAATTTGAGAAACCACATTTCATACTTCAACGTTAAACAGAACACTCTGACAATAATTTTATGCTCAAATATTTTACTTAACTCACAATTAATGCAAAATTGGCCGAACGTGCTACTTCCTACCAATACCATAATAGGTCTTCGTTAAAATTATGGAATGCTAATTGCCATATTTGAGTAGAGTTTGGAGTCCTTATTAGACCACTGTGGGAGAATAGCTGTTTGTAGAGTTTCCGTGACTCACAGCCTTGCCACCTGAAACAAAAAAACAATAAAACTGTCTTTTTACCTTTTTGGCTCAAAACTAATGTGCTCATATAAATTATTTGCAGTCACAGCGATCGTCATCGATAACGTTTCACTACTTGAAATCCTCCAACAACTTCTCTAGAATTTTATTACTCTGCATCTGTCACCCACAACCGCGTGCCCGCCTTGCCCCAGTCAGGTGGTATCGTTTTGCTGCTTACTACGAGGACAAATAACATCTAACCTTCCTAAAAAGCTAAATACTATGATGGACCTACCAGAGACAGATAATGCGGTGAGTAGGAACAAGAGTACAACTTATAACCTATGTTCAGAGCGATCGCCAACTTCCTCATTCAGTGATTTCGATTTTTTCCATGAGGTATGATAGCAGATGTGTTTTTTTAAGCCACACCCCATCTTGACGCTGTAAGAAATAATTAGACTTCGTCTGTCCTGGTGTTTACTTTATTTATTTTCCCCCCCAAACTTATGAAAGCTTCTTCACTGTTAATGTAATTAGCATGATTTTTTCACTTCGGCTTTTTGTATCCACGCTGTATCTGCTATATATTCAGTTCTTACTCTCTGATGCTTATCTTTATTAGTTGGTGCCCCTTTATGCTCATGTCATGAAAACTGCTAGAAATATCGTTCGCCTTATGTGCTTATAAGCAAATACATAAAGAAGAACATTGACTTGACTTGAATTAAATGAATAGAATACTAGCGTACACCAGCATTTTTAATCTAAAACTGCCACCAATGATTGGTCTTCTGGCGCCATCTCCCTTGAATGATTATTAGTCACCAATCATTACAACTTCAATTGGAACGTGCTTCTACTTTTCTGCTTCACCTTCACAAACATTACTAGCCATTTCTTAACCTTAGCTTTAACAAACATTAGCAGTGCATTGTTTATTACCCTGGGCCTTTCACTTCTATTTACCCCTGCGCCTTCAGTTCTCTTCCCAGCGCCTCTATCTTGGGAACACAAACTCGCCTCTAATAGCTTCTTTCCGCGCTTTCTTACGCTTCCTCCTCGTTAATCATGTGAACAATCACTCTGTATCCGTTCTGTCTGTGTCGTAATCTTAAGCTACACGTAGACCTATTTGCCATATTGCCTTTCAACCTGTTATTTCTGTTATATTCCTAAACACTCTTGCTTTGTCATACTTGTTATGTCCCTTGTAACAGCCCCAAGAATTATTTTCGTCCAAACTGCCTCCCATGAGCCCCACCGCAGATTGATAAAACTGTTCGCGGTCCTTGCGTAATATATCTGCATCATTCATTATTAATCGCATGCAATGTTGAATTAAGACGACCTTGGAATACAACAACGTTCCTATTTGCTTTCGAAGCTTTCCTATTCCTTCTGTTGTTAGGATAGTCCTTAACTCTTATGCTTACAATAGAGCTTTAAGAGGTTCACCTGTAATTAAGTACAAAAATGGTTTTCCCGATGCACTAATGCAAGTGGCCTTGTTCACACAACGCCGCGTGAGATCATTGCAGCATTACACTTTTTCTATATGTTCATCCTTCACTCGTTAAAAATGCACCCCTCATCGGTTACGCCTAGTCTTCTGCCATTGCCTCATCAGCCCGTTACCGTCCATGCAAATACAAAATTAATTTTTTGTCCATCCACCCCATCTTAACCCACTAAGCGATTGACGCGAAAACGTTCTCCACATCATCAGCGTGCATTTACCCCTCCTCCTCTACTATTCGACCATGTGCAATTTATCTTTCAATAAATTCGATCCAACATTAATCGCAGCATCCTTGTGCACAAGCCAATAAATGACATCAATTCCGGGGCAAATGCACTGTACCTAACAACCAACCACCGCGACCGCCTCATTACCATTCACAATGCTATGCCGTCCCTCTGTACCCGACATAATCACAGCACTGAAGTGCCTTCCAGGTCCTTATTTTCTTATGCAACACACCGCACTCCTTCCAACTCCTGTTGGCAGTCCGTACAACAGCGGCCAGCCGTCTAGTGCATCCCCCCTCCCTCGGCCCGTATGAGGCGTCAAGCATTGAACGTCCCAAACAACCTCGCCTGCACAAGCCCCGTTGTTCTGCAGCGTGATGACGGCAACCTGTCTTCCTTGGAGAAGCGTTGTAGACAGAGGTACTACGACATCTCACCTCCCATCCCGATTATCTACAAACATATTGCCTATGCACTCCGTCCATCGCACTCCAGCGCCACTGGCTGCCACCGCAGAAGGGACATCGCCGCCGAGCAAACCCGCCATTTACACCCGCAACTCCTGTTGATTCTCTTACTACAACATTTCCCTCATCCAAAAACACTCCATCTTGCAACATCCTATAGGATATCGCTCACTTTACAGTTCAGAGGTTTAACAGCATAATACCTATATCGGAATAGCTGCATTCTTTAAACTGCAGCAGCTTTAGTCTTTTGCTCCCGTTGTTGAACATTCCCTGAAACACTTAACTCGTATCGCAATATTCATCCCGCTCCTCTTCCAAAACTCATACCACCTGTCAGATGCAGACTATCCTCTTCCCTACGCTGAACCCTGTCCCTGCAGTCGGACTACCATACAATTTATTTTCATCTTACACAAGCAGGTCCATAGGCATACACATTCACCACAGCACCTCTGCCACAAACCTCATCCCAAACCAAACAATTTGCTTCTGCCTACCCCTGCTAAACCCAAAATGCATCTCAAAACATCTACATGTTTTTGCTCTACGCTGGTAAGCAAGGTCATAAATCGACAGCCTGGGGGGCCACCGAATAAAATCATCCGTTTACGATACGCCAAAACTCCCAGTCGTGAACTGCCGCAACCAGTAGCAATGTGCAGTCCTTACCCCATTGCGGCTGCCACTCCAAAGTCATCGCCTAGATTCTTTCCCCCTACACCGCCCCCTATGCCGTATTGTTCTCCCCTACGGCACCACCATCAACTTTTCTCCCCTCATTCGCCCATATACACCCCTTTTTCCCCTACGACATCACTTGCGATTTCCTTACAATCCACTTCTCCCTATAACGATGTTTCACCCACAAATAGACCAAAAGTACAGATGCCAAGAGATTCGGTCCCACGACATTTCCGTCCGCCGGTGTGGACTACCACGAAATTTCTTCTGAAAATCCTTTGGGGATTTTACACGAATATTTTACTGAAACACTTGTCCACAAACCCTTTACCCATTCCCTTACTCAACATCACTCACCAAAATCCCCTACTTCTTCGCCCTACAGAAGCTCCATTTCCCCTTAATCGGGTCGATCCTTCCGACTACTCCTACCGCGTTTGGCTAAAATCCCCCGCCTACACTTCACGGGATCCTTTCCCCCTACAAAGTTGGCAAGGCCTCTGCCACAAATCCTACTAGAGGTTAACGCATATGCAACACATCCCTGGCTAACCTGCCATCCGGGCCGGTACTTTCGCGAACATCGGGGCGAAAACACCGGATCGGGAGACAAAGGTGATAAGCTGCGCCGCGATGCTTCCCGATGTATTAAACATAACATACAACGAATATTTCGTTTCGAAAGTACTCTTGTAAACATACGGACCGCTGGCCCTTCCCTGAATGATTCTTTATATGACTTTCCGAAAAAGCTATGCAACCACCGCCATCGTGCAAGTAACAAAGGGTCCACCACGCTGCGGATATCTTTTCTACACCAAGAACTCAATTTAACATCTCAAACGACTGCGTCGCAGCTTGATCTAGCTTAATCCACTGTTCAAGTAACAGCCCCAACCGCACATGCCACTCCAGGGCAAAGCTGAGAATACCAGGCACTACTTTCTCCCTACATTACAGTTAGAATGCCTCCTTTAATCTGGATTGGTTCTCTGGAATTGCAGAACTTAACTGCATACAAGCACAATTATGACACAACCTTCCCAAGTAACAGCCTAAACGCCTTGGGAACATTGAGATACAATAAGTCCCCCTTCAGTACTTCCGGCTTGCCTCTGCATACATCAGCCAGCCACACATGGCCAAATTCCTGACAGCATCGCCCGACTTAGCTTCTGATCCTCTCACTCCCTCCGTACTAGCTATACACTCGTCACAGTATGCTACAGTCACACGGGCCGAGCCAAGTCCAGATTTCCAGGGAGGCGTGGTCCAACTTCCATCGATAGATCTGGGCACCATTGTGCCTGCCCATTCAGGGAGTTCTGTTTCACTGGCGGAGGCGCGACTCTAACCACAGAATGTAGACAAGGTTCCGACAGAACCCAGTCGGCAAAGAACAAAAGAACAAAGGAATTTTTTTTAGTAGATTTTGGTTTCGGTATCCTGCGTTCCCACGGCTTGTAGTCTAGATTCCAGACTGTGGTTGTACTTACATTGTATTGCCGTGTGCACCTGAACTGAGTGAGGGTTTCTGTTATCTCATGACATATTGATAACGGTCTGGAAGCCAGTTTATATTTTAGACAATCTGGTCATGTCATTACAGAACTTGACTGATTTCTAGTTCAATAATCCTGCTAATGTCTCTTGCTGTTCTTCCCTGCCCCCTTCACAAATTTTATCACTATTATTTAGATAATGGGAATTTGTATTTGCGTTTCCGTCAACCCTTTTTCTCTTCGTGTGTGTGTGTGTGTGTGTTATTACCCCATTTCTTCTCGTCTAGCTGCATCTATCTATGTCTTTATTTTAAGTTTAGTAATAGTATTTTAGTTTCTCAAATGTTACGATTGTGACCATGAAAGTGGTGTGTGTTTGCATCGGGATGTGGCTCTCGAGGTGGTCGGGGGGGGGGGAGGAAATATGGTTTAGAGGGCTGGAGTTTCTACATTTTAATGTTTTCTCTCTTTTAATAATGGAATTAAATGTCTATTATTACAGTCTTGGTTATTAAAATGTGCATTTCATTTTAAAGTTTAACACAAAAGAGAAACCAATTTACTCCTAGTCTCTTGTCGGGGAGAGGGGGTGGGGGAGTTAACCCTCCATGGGCAGAGCTCACATTAAAAAATGCTTGATGAATGTAAAATCAATTGTCAAGACAATCATAACTGCTGAAAGTGCTCATACAAGCCACAGTATCCTTTGTTAGATCATGCAGTCACACCAAAATAATTTATTGAGCCCCCACCCCCCTACCCTCCCCTCTCTACAAGCGTACCGGCATTTATCCCGCTTGGTTCCAAACTTGGCCACCTAACTTACTAGACACAACGCTGACACCTCAATTACTGTTTATTGCCATAGATACTATAAACGTAATCACCCCATTCCCTGCCCCTATTCACTATAATAGCCAATCACCGAGATGCTGCAAAAACTGCACTCTCTCACACCACACAGACACGCAATGTGATTGGTGCATGCGTAGTCAACGTCCAGCTAATAATGAAAGCTCATTGGGTAAAAAAACTCAATGGAATTTCCACATGCTTTCCCAGATGACTGCTCGTGGGAATGGGACACTGAACGAATTGTGTTGTGACTTTGACACTTCATTGTTTGAAAGATTGGAATGTTGATATCAACTAGATTTGGATAGCCACACAGGTGACTTCACAGGGTCTCGAGTAACACAGCGGGTGACTTCCAGGGTTTCAGGGAAGTTGTAGGACAGACTTTACATCATCTAAATGTTTTTTTAAGTTGGTATTTGGTAACTGCTAACTTTCATCAATCATTTTTATGAGAAACAACATCGGATCGGTGCACCGGCCGATTCCGAAATGAAAACATCGGGCATCGGATCGGGGAGGAAAATGCAATATCGGTTAAGCCCTATCGAATATTGATGTAATTTGGGTAAAGTATGTATTATGGGGCATAGATGAGATTTCAGAGTTGAACGGTCAAAGGTTACAATGCCCCGTACATTCAAAGTTTGGAATTGGACGGGGGTGCGGAGGCATACCCCATCGGCTGCGCGCAGCCGAATTGCTCTAGTTTATCTTAAAGTGATAGGCTAACATTGTGGAGCTTCAATTTAAAAAATTGTCAAATTTTTATATCTGAACTACATAGTAGTGTTCATATGGACAAACAAACACCCTAGAATAAAAAAGTTTGGAAAGTTACACTGCCAATGGCAAGTTATGCATGAATAAACAATTAAAACTCGGGGCGAGTTTTCATAGCCTAGGTGTACACACAGTAAGTCTATGGGAGGAAATGGGCAAGTGAATCTGGTCGACGTACGATTTTTACTTGTTTAAAGCACTAAATAATCATTTTGAAATACAATTTTTTCAGGGCGTCGTTTTTAGACCTTATCAAAGACAATGGTAGCATGGGGAATCATGTAGCTCAGATTTTTCTAACTGTGGTAAATGTTAGCCAATACCTTTAAAGGTGAATGACATAATTGGGGGCAGTCCTCAACTTGGACTGAAACTACTCTAGAATCAAGTAAACTATGCAAGGATTCTCCTGTGAAAATCTTGGAGTCAAACGTTGACTCATTCTAAAAAAAACAATGTCAATATCGCTCGTAGCACGGAAACCTGCTGTATGGCTCTCTATGGGGCTTATTTTTATTGTCCCCGGATAACATTAAGATACTCCTATGTTTATGCTTGATTTTCCCTAAGTAAACAAATTAGAGACAAATTCTTCCAGCTGGGAGATCTACTCCAGCTAGTGTATAGTTGGTATATATTTCAACTCATTTGGTTCTTGAGGCATTTTCAGGTGTTGCCAATCATGTCACTAACCTTTAAGGAAAGTCCATTAAATTGTGTAGGCCCTGTCAAACTTCCATTAGTCTGCCCTCATTGGTTTTGAAATCACATCCATTCATTTCACCACATTGCCTTTTTGTCCTATTCCAACTTCATTGAAAACAATGGCACATTGCATAGTGCACTACATTCATTATTGCAACTTTATTTTCAACCCAGTATTGATTGTTGATAATACAATTGTAAACTTTCTTTTACTTTTACTTTTACTAAAGTGATTCATAAGAAACAATTTGCTGTTGGATGGAGATGACTTAAATGTTGTCATTATGAAATTTAGATGGGTTAAAGGTTAGTGACATGATTGGGAACACTTGAAAATACCTCAAGAACCAAGTGAGTTAAAATATATACCAACTATACACTAGCAGGAGTGGATCTCCCACCTGGGAGGATTTGTCTCTAATTTGTTTACTTAAGGATAATCAAGCATAAACATAGCAGCATTTTAATTTTATCCGGGCACGATAAAAATAAGCCCATAGAGAGCCACACAGCGGGTTTCCCTGCTACGAGTGATATTGATATTGTTTATTTTAGAATGAGTCAACGTTAGAATCCTTGCATAGTTTACTTGATTCTTAAGTAGTTTCAGCCCAAGTTGAGGACTACCCCCAATCATGTCATTTAGTTTAATGATTCTAGAAGGAAGCAGCAAAATTTCAACTCCTGCAAACACCTTTATGAACATTCACATATTTTTACCCATATGTCACACGTGTATCTCAGGAAGTGAAGGTCAAATTATTTTAAGATAAGCAGTAAATTGATATTAGATTATTCATATCTATGTTACCAGGTGTCCTCTAAGCTTAACGTTTCTCTTCACACTTTGAAATCAAGTAAGTCAAAAAGCTGATTTTCATGATGTACATGTATTTCTTATGAGTCATGTTGGAGGAATTTGTTGAAAAAAATTGTATGGATAAACATTGATTTTCGTTTATTCATGCTGTATGGAAATATGACCAACATTAAATTGCTAACAGAAAGATGCAGAAATTGTGTTTCCTACTTCCTTGACTTTCTTGTGAGTGGACTAAGTTGATACATGTACAAGGAGAAGTGAACATAATGAATGGTGGTGTCGGAGGATATGGTGATGATAATAATGATGACGATGATGATGATGACGGTGATGAATACTGATGGTAGTGAATGTGATAATGAAAACCGTGATAAACGATAATGTGGTGATATTGATATTTATAATGATTACATATGATGATAATTATGAAAAATTAATGATTTTCGTAGTGTACATAGGTCTACAGATGGATTACAAGAGCTGGTGGTGGTGGTGGTCATGATGAAAGTGATTGTAACATTTAAAGGTAAAGTTCACCCCGACGTCAAGTTCGTTTTGATAAAAGCAGAAAAATGAGAGAAACACATAAATGAAAGTTTGGCGAAAATCCACCAAAAAATAACAGAGTTATGAGGTTTCAAAGTTTTAATTTTGTGACATCACTTGCGAGCAGCTCACCATTATGCCATATAATTTAAATTCCATAAATTGACATTTTTATTGAATGGGTGTTTTTCATAGAAGACTGTTTGAAATAACGTTTCTGATACACTGTAATATATTGAATGCACAGGTTAAATAATTTTAAAATTTCTGAGAAAACAGCACTTTATGGAATTCATATCATATTACATATGGAGAGCTGCTCGCATGTGACGTCACAAATTTGAAACTTTAAAATGCCATAACTCTGTTATTCTTTGATGGATTTTCGTCAAACCTCCATTAATATGTTTCTCTCATTTTTTCTGCTTTTATTAAAACGAACTTGACGTCAGGGTGAACCTTGCCTTTAATTGCATTTAAAAGAAGGACCATGATGATTACGACGATTAACGCCAGAATTAGTATTGATCAATTAATTAAATAATGTAATGGGGTTAAAATATTCCAGAGTGAATGATAACGGCATATCATTTTATCGAATACATGTAATGGCTACGAAACATTGTTGCCATGGAGGAAGTTGTTAAATTCCACTCTCGAAGCAGAATAAAATAGCGCCCCCTTTTGACTAAACATTACGAGTTACTAGTGTTTTCAAAAAATATGCAACTTGAAAATGTGATCAGTAGCCGATGGGTGTGCAACAATGCACTTGTAATCGGTTGTCCGGTAGAAGGACCTTAACAGTAATTTTTCTTTAATTTGAGAAATATTGTCTTGTTTGATATTTGCACTTAAAGTAACCAGAACAATCAGAGAAACATATTAATGAAAGCTTTGCGAAAATCCACCAAAGAATAGCGGAGATATGAACTTTCAAAGTTTTAAATTTGTACACATGCGAACAACTTTCCCATATAAATTCCATAAAGTGCTATTTTCTCAGAAAATTGAAAATGATGTTACCTGTGCATTCAATTAACTTTATTTCATAAATGCTTCTATGAAAAAAAAACACTTTTAATTATCATGAACCAATAAAAAGTGGCAATTTATGAATTAATATTACATGGCATGTGGGGAGCTGCTCGTATGTGAATCACAAAATTAAAATTTGGAAGTTCATAACACCACTATTCTTTGGTGGATTTTCGCCAAACTTTAATATGTTTGTTTCATTGTTCTACTTTTATTAAAACCAGCTTGACATCAGACTGGACCTTACCTTTAACAGACTGATTTGATTTTATGTGAAAAAGCCAATAGTTTTCAAGTTAGAGACAATTTAGTGCTAAGGCCCTTCTGCCGGGAACATATGCTAGGGCCTTTCTGCCGGACAAACGACGGTACAGTCGTGAATATTACGACTATAACCGCGAGTGCATTAAATATTACAACATACCCTATAACCCACGTATTTTAAGCTAAAGGGGTCTTTCTGTAATGATGTTCTAGTGAAGTTATAACTAGATAATGAACAAGAGTGTCGCTGGGGCGAGCAATACGCCCGCCTGTAACGCAGAAAATGAAAACATGTCACTGTGACCTTGACCTTTGACCTTTGACTTAAAAATCAATATAGGGATCCATGCTAGTATCATACACACCAAATTATATGAGCCTAAGTTAAACTGAAGTTATCGCGTTTACAAGGATTTCACAAGGGTAAGATGAAAACATGTCACTGTGACCTTGACCTTTGACCTTTCGACCTCAAAATCAATAGGCTTCCTGGGATCCATGCTAGTATCATACACACCAAATTATATGAGGCTAGGTTAAGTTAAACTGAAGTTATCGCGTTCACAATGAAAAGTTAACGGACGGACGGACGGACAGACGGACAGACAGACGGACACCGAGCGTGATACCATAATACGTCCGGTAGCCGGGCGTATAAAAATGACTTGAATGAAATCAATGAATTACCCGGGTCTTTCTCATTTCTTCTCCAAGGTGGAGAGATTATCTAATGCATGCGCGTCTATATGGCAGAGGGGCTGGAAGACATAATTAAGCAATTTTCGCTTCCCTATTGGGGTGGGATGTCTGAAGACTCTATAACATTGTGGAAGCCACATTGTTTTTATAAGTCAAACTGTGCTATACCGTAGCACAGTTTGACTTATAAAAACAATATATCTGACGCACCTGACAGTGTTTGGATGACAATACACACACTGGAACTCAAAACTTAGACAATTATGCTGTCACTCGTAAAATATGTAGGACCTACAGATAAAAATCGAAACATGACTTATTGTCAGCTATACGAAAATTCTGCAACACAGAAGTCTAAGGGGAAAACTGGAATGGTCGTTCAATGATTTTCACTATAGCAATTCATGATCGTTTTGACTTGTTTGAACTGCAATTTTTTTCAGGTCTTCATCATCAGAGACACTGATAGCCAGTAGCGTACGCAGGATTTTGCCAAGGGGGGGGGGGGTGTGCTCATCCGCAGGGCCAAATCC
>JZLH01S0040076.1:0-10367 GCA_001188425.1 Eucidaris tribuloides
GACTTGCCCCATAGCAGAAGCCAAGAAAAAGCGTACCAAATGCTTCTAGAATTAATGTTTTTTAAAGTGCCAAAAAGCCCATCTGAAATACCATTTCCTAAATTTAATACATAATGTAATTGATCATTCTTAGTGAAATTGCTTAAATTTGTAATTTTATTTCCATGCAGTTTTCATAAATTTATGTTTCAATTGCAACTCAAGTGCTTAAAATTTTGACTTTGTTTAACAACAAACCCCAAATAATATGTCTTGACATAGATCGGAACATGTTGATCATCGTGGTATCAAGATGAGAGAGTACTAGAGTAAATCAGTTGTTACACGATGTAGCAAACGAAAAGAGATTGCGACGTTACGGCTGCAACTGCTAGCCTTCATTAGGCAATGTAGAACGAGTGCCGTGCACGCGTCTTTTATAGCGGTCGCGAGGGTTAACTGCACCGGGAGCGCCCCCGTGCTTGGCTTGGGTGGATGGTGGGTAGCCAAGCTTCTGGGATGTCGATCCCGCTGTCTCTGTTAATGTTGTTGGGGTGGAGCCGGATCTGTATAGCTTCCTTACCAGTGCTTGTCGTAGGCGATGCACCGGACTGCACCACAGTTAGGTGGATGATCGGCATCATAAGCATGCTCTGCCACCGCTGAACCTTCAGTGCGCATAAGTCTGACGTCCCTGCGATGTTCGAGCATTCTTTCACCAACTGGTCTATCTGTCTCTTCGATGTAGACCTTGTCACAATTCCCGCAGGGGATCTTGTAGACAACACCATCGCGCCTATCGGGGAGTGCAGGGTCCTTCGGGCGGACAAGGTGCTTGCGGATCGTAGTGTCGGATTTGAACACGGCGCGGATGCCATGGTTCTCCAAGCGCCGCGAGAGTTGCTGCGAAACTCCCTCAACAAACGGGAGTACTACCGTGGCCTTAAAGGACGCAGGCTCGTTGGTAGTAGCGCGTTTCTGCTTGGCGACACGTTGGATGAACGAACGCGGGTAACCGTTGGAAATAAGAGCGGACCTAATATGGCGCTTCTCGGTGGCAGTACAGGAAGGCTTAGTAACGTTGCGCAGTGCTCTGTCGTAGAGACACTTCACTACACCACGCTTGACGGACCGAGGGTGGTGAGAATCGAACGCGAGGTACTGGTCAGTATGCGTCGGTTTCCTATAGACAGTGGTAGTGAGGCGGCCATTGGTATCACAGTGCACCAAAGTATCGAGAAAAAAATAGCAGCAGCGTCGCGGCACCAACCAATCACGGTGCGGTTAACCCTCGCGACCGCTATAAAAGACGCGTGCACGGCGCTCGTTCTACATTGCCTGATGAAGGCTAGCAGTTGCAGCCGAAACGTCGCAATCTCTTTTCGTTTGCTACATCGTGTGACAACTGATTTACTCTAGTACTCTCTCATGTCTTGACATGTTCTGAATAGAATTATACAGAATGTGATTTTGGTTGATTTTCAGAAATTTCAATAGTATATTTTTGACATTTCATGAACATTTTATACTTGTGCTGAAAATCCTGCTTTCTGGTAAAATCCTGAAATTTAGAATCTCAGATACAAAAATGGAAAATTAAATGTCAAACCCACAGAGTTAGATACCCACCATTTTCGTCATAGATGACCTCTTTCAGGTACAGGCCATATGGTGGCGCCATGAACGTGCGATGCATATGGCTATTGTCCCGTGATGCGAGAATCGCCGTGATATCGGTTGGTGAGATGCGACCGAGCCCGACAGACACCAAAGCACCAGTCATCCTCCGAATCTACAAAGAAACAGACAAAAATAATCTTTGATGTGCATTTCATTAATCAATAGTAATTTTATTTGCAATATTTGTTTAGGAAAAGTAATCACAATAAATATGTCACCCATCACCACGAATCCCTCATAAAGTCACACACCCCAAACTGAAGGAAAGTGTAAAATATTGTTATTGGGATGGAAGATATGAAAGTAAAATGTTTTGAAAAACCCAAATATTGTATGGCATTCACATTTCGAAAAAGTTAAAATATTCATTTTTTTACCCAAAGTAAATGTCTTTGTATTTTTATGTTGTAAAAGATGTGCGACTTTATCAGGGTATCGTGGTGACAGGTCACATATGTAGTAAAGGCATAGTTAACAATGATTACAGTTTTATCCCATTGGAGACAATTTGATTTCACTATAACATGCATTTTCAATAAATCCCAGTCTGAGATTTCTTGTTCTTATTCTGCAACTGGTTAAAAATCTGAGCAACCTAAATCTCCATGCTATATTGTCTCTGATAAGGTCTAAAATAAAGCCCCCACCCCCCCCCCCAAAAAAAAAAGAAAAGAAATTGTAATTCAAAACAATCATCTGAGTGCTTAGTTCTGTCATGTCCATTTTACCTAAGCATAAACTGCTGTGCTACAGTTACGAGTGCACACATGCATTAGTCATGTGTGCTGTCCATCTATATGTATCTTGCCAGTGGCAGCAAAACCTTCCAAAGTTTGGTATTCTAAGATGTTTATTTGTCCATTCAAGCACTATTGCGTAGCTCAGATACCACAGTTTGACAATTTGTTAAATTGAAGGTCAAAGATGTTATATATTTCATTTTTTTACTTTTTCTGCCACCACTTTGTGGCAGAGGCATAAAAATGTAAATGAAAATATTGCTCTTGGAAGTGCAAAACAATAAATAATAGTAATTTAATTTTCCTTCTTTTCCATGAGTAAGCACAAGAAATATGGATTGTTGATTAGATTCTTATTTTCTTCTAATAAGCCATCCAATATTATCATTATTATCTAAATCCTCTAGAAAATTATTAAAATAAGAATTTAATGAAATTCTGTACAAATCCTTGAATCTTTCAATGGCGACCACTGCCCCCACTCTGATTTCATTCTTCGTGTGGCACCTTGTAATTCTTCTTATTCAACAGAAATCATATCTTCTTCTATGATATAATAAATTAAGCAAAGCAAGCACACAGAAGTAACGACATAGGGTGATTTAAAACAAATGGTTAAACTTATAATAATGGAAAACTTGATTTTAACTCATTAACAAATACAAAAGTACCCGGATGTATCTGATATTTTTTCCTCAGCGTATGATATTTTCAATATAATATAAGTCTCACGGCAGCGCGTATACGCGCATTCCTTTGCGCGCGGGATACGTGATAATATCACGGCGCTTGAAACCCCCCATTTAGATAATAATTTTGGATAAACCAGCTTCTGCCTAGGTTGTAATTAACATGACAACAGCTTTACTCGTGGTATGCTCCAGCATGTTATTGTATTAATGATAATGAAACTTCAAAATAGCATATGAAATTAGGACTGTAATTGAAATGATATTGAGGCTAAGCCTGCCCTATGCAAGAGTTCTATCTCAGGCCGTGATACCAACCAGTACGGATTTTTCCAGGGCAGTTCTGGTCTTATTAGAGTTACTAGGCGGTGCGTTCAACAACAAAAACGTAGATTATAATAAGAATAGAACATGAATGACCAAAATTAATGAAACTACCGTCCAAACCAAATGCCTTGGTTACTGAAGTGATTTGAATGCAATGGTTTAATTGTAATGGAAATACCGTGTTTACATTCACTGGTGAGTGACGGAACAAAAGGTTTGTTTTACTCATGCTTTTCCGCATAAGAAAACTTTTGGTTCAGCTGTTTTAAATATTTGTCTCATTCGCACTCTGATCTGATTTTTTTTATTATGTAACCTTTTTATGGTTTACCTTACCGCCTAATAACTGTAATAAGACCAGTCCTCCAGGAAAAATCCGTAAAGGTTGGCATCTCGGCTCAGGGAGTGATTGGGAGGTTTGTGTGCTTTTGTCATGTGTCCATTACAGGCAGGCGAACTTCTGAATAGATATATGTCATGACAGGCTGTGCTATAATCTATATCACACACACTTTTATTCAATTAATTTCATTGCAATGGAAACCACCGTAAGCCATCGTAAAGCCCTTAACTGGCTTATTTAGAATGGGGTCCCGAGTGCTCTAGGTGGAGTATAAAAGTTATGAAGTATGAAGATTTATTCTAGGATCTGACGCCCCTTTTTCTTTTTTTGCTTGTCGTTTCGATGTTTGGCTGTGAACAGACATCATTTGACGCACATTTCCCCAGATGCTATGCTTTTTGGCTGTGGCTAAATTAGCACAATTTAGCACAATTTGGAGGCAACCTTTGGCACAATTTCATTTTTGGCCGTAGCAACACTGATGCTTCCCCATATTCCTTTTTTAATCCATTCACTTACTTGTCTGTACAGAAATGACCTGCTGTGAAAGGTGATATCCCAGAATTCCATCTGCTCCATCTCCTGGCATTGGTGGCTCAGAAAACCGCTAACTTGTCGAAAGACGATCTGATCCATCGTCTTGATGGGAGACTTTTTCTCATTCCCACTGCTGGAACTTCTGAAGGCACTGAAATCATGAGTGCCAAGGAAATTCTTGGAGGCTTCAATCATAGCTGTCACATCTAGACTTTTGAATGGAAAAATACAGATATACCTGACAATATCTCTTTAAACAATACAATTTTTTGTGCTCAAATCAACAAGTTTAAGGTAGATAAAAATACTTAATTGCTCTTTTTAGAACTTCTTTTAGTTTATTCCTTTCATGAGCCGC
The DNA here is from genome assembly GCA_001188425.1 of Eucidaris tribuloides. Lineage (NCBI taxonomy): Eukaryota > Metazoa > Echinodermata > Echinoidea > Cidaroida > Cidaridae > Eucidaris > Eucidaris tribuloides. The sequence continues at coordinate 4,654 of JZLH01S0040076.1, forward strand.
ATGGTTTGTGTACAAATCTAATCCAATTTTTTACCGTTCGCACAGAGGATCTTCAAGTTTTCAGGACAAAAAACGTTTCAGGTATGAAATAAGCAAATTAAGTGATAAATAAATGGGCAATTCCACGGTTATTCACGTTACATTTGAAGGCATTTTGATTTGCTTGTTGATCTCTTGCAACATTATTAATGGTAGATAGCTTAAAGTCTGTATGCCATCACACAAACCATACATGTTGCTTCTGATTTGTACAAAATAAAAATTTGAGTAAATAAATTGAACTGTATGAAAATCACTGAAATTTCTCGGTTACTCACGTTATAGAATTTGGACATGCATATAATGTAAAGAGGACTTAATTGAAAAATTTCCTCATGTGGAGCTCTCATTCAAAAAAAGTTGTACCCTTATCAAAGCACTCTGATAGAGAGTCACCAACTGATTATATGCAAAATGTAGTGGGTTACCCTACTCTTGTATAATTTACAAGAACATCGGTTACTCACGTTACGGTTACTCACGTTACATTTTGTCCAAAGACATATTTTCTAGATTATCTTCACGTAAATAGATTTTTATTGGAAAAGCGACACATTTTTCATTGCAGTATTATATGCTTACCACTATTTCATGGAAAAAAAATGGAGAAAAAAAGATAATTTTTCACAAAACTTAGATTTATTCACAGTAGGTGGAGACTAGTCCCACATGTGGCATATCGTGTATGGTTGCCGATTCTCCTAGAAGGCAGAGTAACAGAAGCAAAATTTGGGGTAGAAATGATGACCCCCATTGTTTCTTCATAAATCATAGCCAATTAAAACAATAAAATGTAACATGAGTTGAGATAAAACCAAGTTATGAAGTGCTTGGTTTGTCCACCAACCTGTGGTATTGCCCAAATAATGACTCAATTAATAAATCAATAAATAATTGAAATAATGAACTTAATAAAAGATGAATAAATCAATTAACTCATCAATTAATAAATCAATTAATAACAATCACAATGAATTCAGTACTTAATTAGCAGCAATATACAGATTCTCATTTCATATAACTTGCTGTTGGGGCATAAAAACTTATATCTCAAGATTTGGTGAAAATAACGTTCTGGTGTAGTCTTGTCACTAAGAAGACAGATTTTCTTCTTCCCAAACATCATATTTTAGTATGAAAAGATAGAGCCAAGAGTGTAAGTTAAAATTATGGCTACCGATAGTTCATTGTTTTTTACAGTTATAATATAGCTGTGTTATTTTGGCTCTCCTGTACATTTCTTTAAATACTATGTTTTATCTCTCCAATGATGATACAGGTGTATAATCTTAATAGAAGGCATACCTCCTTGAATTAGCCCAGCATCTCTCCTGTTCAAATATCGGCAGATCAAACTGGTGACATCCCATCACTATCCGGTACAAGTACGTTCTTCCTTGGGCAAGGTACTGTGCGTGGAAATTATCGGGTACCCTCAGAACCTTGATGACCCTTTGTAATATATAAACAAAATATTTTACAACAAATTATTTTGTAAAGTGAAATTAAGTTCAAAACTTGAATACAGAGGTCATGGATAGGATTTCTCTTGTGTTTTGGGGTTGATGATAAGCTTGTTTTGATTCATGCAAGGAATAATGGCAGTGCGTAGAAGCCTGCAGGGTTGGCAATTTAAATCAATGGTGATTTAGATTATGATTAAAAAAGAATCATCATTGATTTAACTGAAATATATTGATTTATTGATTTACATTTCACACAAGTACATTTCAAATTCCTGGTTTAAAAAAAATCCATTGCCATACATATTTGCTTCATGTTTACAATATTGTTGTACAATCACTGGTGTTGCTAAATAGTGACAAAACATTTGCTCTGGCAACATATCTGTGGTAATACCCCAGAAGACAAAAATTTAGGGTTAGGGTTGCTATTGCATTATCACTTCAGAACAGGGTTAGGGTCAGCGCGTCAGGTTCCACTGATGTTGCTAAATAGTGACAAAACATTTGCTCTTGCTCTGGTAACATATCTGGTGGTAATACCCCAGAAGACAAAAATTTAGGGTTAGGGTTGCTATTGCATTGTCACTTCAGAATAGGGTTAGGGTCAGGGCTTCAGGTTCCACTGATGTTGCTAAATAGTGACAAAACATTTGCTCTGGTAACATATCTGGTGGTAATACCCCAGAAGACAAAAATTTAGGGTTAGGGTTGCTGTTGCATTGTCACTTCAGAATAGGGTTAGGGTCAGGGCTTCAGGTTCCATTAGGGTTACGATTAGGGTTGAGGTTTATAGGGTTAAAGGCTAAGCGTCTCTTTTGCCTGCCTAATAATAAACATTGTGTAAATACACTGGCATATCTAGAAGAAAATTCCATCTGCAAACCTTCAGCAAAGTATAGGAGCTAGAAACTCAGTTTTAGTGGAATCATAGTGACCGTTATAGACTCTGATTTCAATTTTTGTCTCGTAGAGACAAAAACTCCTATCATAGGACATGCATTACATGGCCATTGTTTTGTTTGCACATTATTTCAAATTCTGGGTAATTACTGATCACCAGAGGTCACAGATACGTCCTTGATCAATAGCTCATTAGTGATCTCTTCCTGTTTTGGGTGGATGCATTATCAGAGCAATAGTTGCTGGAGCAAATGTCATGGAACCGAATCCACCATATTACATTCAGTGATTCAAACACAATCAACAGAATTTCATAATATGGGTCCAAGAGGATTATTTTACAGGATATTTCCTCCCTAATCTACCTAATCTGATGATGTCTGAGACTGTGATTGATGGCTGCTGCCAATGCCATGGTGAATAATTTCACAGAAGTACAGACACTAATTAATTAATATGTACACTGAATGGACTTTAACAAGTTGAGACCAACAGGGTTAAAGGTAAATAGCAGGATTGGAAAGGTCCCTTGCTTTGGGAAAAAAAACTACTCTAGAATCAAGTACATTGTTCAAGGCTTCTGTAGTAAAAATTTCTTGGTCAAATGTTTAGTACTTTTTAACAATTACCATCAGTACTCATTGTGACAAGCAAAATTATGTTTTTGTATCAGATATATTTCTATCAGGGCACGAGAATAATTCAGTACTGGTAAATAAGTACTTGTTTCTCCACAAGTAAACAAAGTTAAGACAAATCCTTCTAGCCTGGAGATACACTCCACCTTGTGCATACACTGGTATATGTTTCACCTTATTTAGTTCTTACGACATTTTTTGACTTCTCCCAATCATGTCAATGCCCTTTAATCATCTGTGTTTACAGAATATTTCCTCCTCAGTCTACCTAATTTGATGATATCTGAGACTGTGGTTGATGGCTGCTGCTATACCGTCGGCCGGGATGTCCCTCGGTTGATTGGTCCTTCTTTCTCTAGCCGTGAAGTCAAAGTGAGCCGTGTTACACAGAGCATGCACCCCGGCATCTGTCCGACTGGAAATGTGCAGTGTCACGGGGTCAACAGGTCTCAGATTCTCAAATGCTTTCTGCAAAGGAGATCATTTTCATGCAAAAGAGTCATTGATAAAGCTGAGGGCACACTGACCAATTTAGATGAAGATCATAGGTTAAAAGAGTAATGGTTTATTGAAATACAGATTTACTATGAGGTTGTAGTTTTGGAGTTAACCATCAATTATCTGGTTATTCAACACCATCTGCCCTTGTAGCTACAGACTGCTCAACTTTCAGGTATATATAGTTGTCATACTTCACTAACCATAATAAGTAAAATCATACCATACGTGGTTGTGAGAAGAAAGACAAAAAGAAAGCAAAAATAAAAATAGAATAACAGAAAGAAAGAAAATGAATAAATGACAGAGAATATCAAGCTTCTAATTGTACTGAAGGACTCAGTAAATGAGAGATAAGTATGATGAACTGTCTTTCAATTTACTCATCAAATTTATGTCATTCCTTTTAAAGATACTGAAATAAGATGGTTCTCTTTCTTCCTGCACTTGTTTCTCATCTGAAACACAGTAAAAGTTTTGTAAAAATTTGCAAAGTGTCCTCAGCTTTTTTACATGTAATTACAGCTCGAAAGAACAGGGGTCTGATACACCGAGGATAGTGGCCACAGTTTGTGCATCCAAAAATCTGCCTTCAGAAGGAAGTTTAATTGTGCAAATTGAATTAGAATGAAGGAATTAAGGGAGAGCTACTGTAGGTGCTCTAACTACAATTAAACATATTAACCCATTGGCTACGGGAACCGGATGGTGTCTGTACAAAAATGGGAATCAGAGAATTCAGTAGTCAACGAGTTAAACAACTTCATGCTTTCAAGCCTAGATTCGTGATTTTTCGCTAGCAGATAAGCTCTCCATTGGTACCACCCAAATCCTTGGTCTGGAATCCTCAGTCTATACAGATTTTCCTGCTTTTTTTTCTTAGTTTACTTACCTCAATAACATCTTGGACACCCATTCGTCCACCAGTTTTGTTTGCATTTTTGCATGCCCGTACCACACCACTAAGACAGAAAAAAAGAAAATATCATGGAATTAGCTTGGAGTAAATGATGGACAAAGTGTTTACACTTGATTACTGTAACTTGAGCTATCTTTAGTTCCATTCACTGAAATTTGTATATTTGCAAACCAAAATCCTACTAATACTAGCTATATAAAGCTTGAACATTTTCATAACTGAGAAATAAATATACAAACAAGACAATTGTAACAATGAGCAAAATTTGCATTCACATTTTTGGAACTAAATATATTCAACAAAATTACATGTGGCACTATTATTAATCAATTCTTTTTCTTTCATTCTTCAGATCTTTCTTTTTTATTACTTTTTTTTTCGATCTTTCATTCACTCTTTTTCATTTATCTTTCACTTCATTCATATTATTCTTTCATTCTTGTTCTATTTTTTCTTCCTTCTTTTTCTTTCTTTCATTCATTTTTCTATTCTATCTTCCTGCTTTACTCTAGAATCTAGTTCCTATTCAGGAGGGTCGCACGTCCAATATTGGAGATTACATGTACTTCCAATGTCGGAGATTATCTCTGATATCTGAGACTATTAATGAGGTCATCAAACCTTGATGCAAAGAGAATGTCCTATATCGGAGATTATTTTCCAAGACACAATCCAACAGTGGTGGAAACAATAGGATTTGAATTTGCACAGGGTCTATTATAGAAATTTATTAATAATCAACAACAATATAATAGTATTAATAACCAAAACAGTCATAAACTATGCTGGTATCAATATCATCAGCAACTTTGCCATTGATAAACAATTGAATTGGTCATAACTTGGCAAGTAGACGGTGAAGTTTCAAAGTAGATGGTCATCTGCAGATCTGGGGTAAAATCCCTCAAGGATTCTGATTATCACATTCCTAAGTTGCAATGACATAATCCAGACTGCCCCGAGGTAAATACACAAAAAAAGTCTCCAATTTAGGAGACCATGTCCAAAACCAGTGAGCAGAAAAAGAGAGAAAAAGTCTCCGATATCAGAGACTCTCTCCAAAGGGTGGAGAGAGTCTCCGAAATTGGATGTGTGCCCGTTAGTGCTATGATAATTGTTTCTTTCTTTTTCTTTACTAGAATCTACTTTTCTTTCGTTCATTCTTTTCCTTTCTTTTTCTATATCTAGACTAGTTTCTTTTTTTTAATTACTATTTGTCAGTCTTTTGTTCATTCTTTTTCCTTTCATTCTCTC
>JZLH01S0040087.1:0-12398 GCA_001188425.1 Eucidaris tribuloides
TTCCTGTATAGTATATTTATGAAACCCACAGAAATAAACAGTGAGCATATTACCCTAGTGAGGAAAGCCCCCACAGGAATGAAGGTATTCCCACCATCAACAAGGGCAAATAAACATTCAGTGGGGACTGTTTACACTAGCCAGTACAATCGCAAAAGCAGATGAAGCAAACATTGGGATAATCATACTGGTACATGTAAATTCAAGCACATAACATGTAAGGCCTATGCATTATACACACATTGCACTCTAAATTTTCCCAATAAGTTCAAACACTGAAGACAAATAATGCACTGTGACAAGAGATCTAATTCAACAAAGTGTGATCTCCTCAACATTGGAATCAAACATCTATCAAAATCAGTAACACAATAAATTATAATAATTTTACAGGTAGGAGAACCCCTTCTTTGCAGACAAACAGAACTTATTAGGTTATGACTCTGAGATGGTTTGAAGAAAATCCTTTTACATGATTACTGCTTGTATGACTAGTTGATTTCTTGAAGTACTTGAATGCTATTAGTTCTAACCAAGGAGGACATCCTTGTGCTAACCCAAGGCATGTTCAAAATCTTTAAACTGCCTGTATTCTGTGCTACACAAACATAGTGCATGATAGCTAACCAAGTGTTTACTTTTTGACTCGGCTCTTGTACATGTACTACAGTATGCAATGCTAGAGCTTGTACTACAGGTAAACATTGGTATGGGTATAAATGGAAGATGTTTGATGTTGATTTCAGACAGATCCCATCACATCTGGGCTAGTCCTGAATGGATTAAACCAAGCTATCACAAAAATTTATCCAAAATTGATCTATTATTTTGTAGTATCCCTGCAGAAACACAAAACACAAATTTCTACATTTGATGACATATGATACCCTTTTTGATCCAATTTCAATTTACATTATTTCCTCAGTATAAAAAACACAATAAAATACAAACAACTGAAAATATGTAAATACAGACATATAACATGAATGAATCACATATATACACAAATCAATATTTTACACTGAGAAGGGTGCGGCCAAAAAGGCAAACATTCCTTAAAAACGGCTGACCCTGTACATTAAAACACATTGAAGTTATATTGGGACAAAGACGATTACATACTACAGACACAAACATGCCTTAACATTTACATTAAAACATATAGGCCTACATCAAATGCTTACCAACAACATACTAACATAAACTATCAATATACGTACTTTAACCTTATATTTTGATATTGATGAAGAAAATATTTTTCAGTCGAGATTTGAAGATATTAAGTGAGTGAGATTGTTTAATATTATCAGGCAAACTATTCCAGAGAAAATCATTCAATTGCTCCAGTGGTATGAAATATTTACTGTAAATTATAACCATGATTTGGCCATCATTTGAAAACACTAGCTCGCATACATGTAGTCCTGCAAAAACTACTTTCTTGGGCCTAGTATGTGGCTTCCTCCAGTGGCATAACAACACAGTTGCAGTTGATACATTAAATAGAGATTTATAAAAAAAAAATAAAGAAAAAAGTGTCATACACATAACACAACTACTTCCTTTTCAAAATCCCCCCCCCCCGACAGAAACTGACAACAAAAGTCTAGACAATAAAACGATAAACAACTGCAAGTCTGCAATATTCAGCAAATTTGTTAGTTCACGCCAATTTTACTCCATAATAAAATGTCTGGACTCTCTGAACATGACACCAAGATTGAAGTCACTCATGAAACCGAAAAGTGAGTCAACTCCCATGTTGAATGAGCGAAAGTGTTTTTTTTTTTTTTACTGCTAAGGCAATTAATGTAGTACTCATGTAACGGCTCTCAACATAACAAGACTGTGGTCTAGTGCTCTGTAGTTTTACAAAAACAATTCTCTTCATTATATTTGCACCATGTTAGATCACTTTCAAGAATCAAGAACTACACTAAATTTCATCATTTGGAAGGTTAAGAAGTTTGTTATGATACAGTCAAACCTGACTTTACAGTAGTGGCCACTTAAATGATTCCTTGGAGAGAAATATGTTTGCTACCCTGTCTATAGCAGCCACCTGTCTGTCATTTTATTTTCGACAGGTGGCCGCTATACACAGGTTTTACTAAATAGTTGTAGCTAACGGAATATGTGTACATGTACATACTGTTATTATCAAAATTAATAAAGACCAAGTAATGTATACTGTAAAACCAGAAATGTTCGCGAGCATAAAACTTTCGCGAATTTCGCGAGGAGTCGAGATTCGCGAAAATAAAATGCACGCGAAAGCTTTTATACATACACAACTTTTTTTTAATGCCAGTACAAGACCGTGTACTATAGAAGTCAAATGACTCGCGAGATAGCGCGGGGTCACTAACAACGGTTGCACTGCACCTCTACATTTTGATAAAATGGTGTTTCAGAGGCATTGAAACAAATATTTTCTATAAATTGTTGTGATAATTAATTAATAAAACACCCAAATTCTCCTTCTACCAAATTGCGCTGTATTTTATTTTTTTTATGGTCGATGATTCGCGAAAGTTTCATGCACGCGAAATGGCCATCGGCTCCCATTCGCGAAAGTTTCATGTCGCGAAAGTATAGTGTTTTACAGTACACTTCTCATACAAAGTTAAGAATGTTTGCATGTTGTGCACAAACACGTAGCGATTGTAGGGGAGTCTACAGCAAATATGTACAGCACTTACATGATTGGGAACACTTGAAATGCCTCAAGAACCATATAAGTTAAAGGTAAATGACACGATTTTGATGGTAGTCCTCAATTTGGGATGAAACTATTCTAGAATCAAGTAAACTGTGCAAGGATTCCACTGTGAAAATTTGGTAGTCAAAAGTTGACTCGTTCCAGAATGATTTCAATCTGTATGCCCTGTGACAGACAAATCAGTTCTGTTGTGCAGGGTTCTACAGAATGTATTTTTATCGGGGCTCAAGAGAAACTAAATGCTAGTATGGTTCATGATGTGTTTCGGTTAAGTAAACAAATTCAAGATAAATCCTCATAGCCAGGAGATACACTCCAACTAGTGTATCCACTGATATACCTTTCAAACAATGTGGTTCAAGAGGTCTTCAAAAGGTTTTTGTTTCTCCCAATCATGTCACTTCCCTTTAAAACACCAATTATACACCAGCTGGAAACATGAACATACCAATATCTTATTTCTCTCGAGCCCCAACAGAAATAAATCCCATAGAAATCTACATTCAGCAGCAGATTTGCCTGCCATGCCCCAAAAAGTATGAACATTAGCTCTTTAGAGATGAGTCAATGTCTGACCACAAATTTTCACAGCAGAATTCTTACAGTTTACTTGATTCTTGAATAGTTAGTTTCAGCTCAAGTGAGGAGACTACCCACAACCATGCTACTTACCTTTTACAATAACATGAAGGTTTGGATAATGACATTTTGAGCATGACAGTTCCCTTCAAACAGCTGCTGTAATATTTACAGCACCTACATGGTCACAATAATAAGAAAAGCATGTAAAAGTTGGACACAAAGCTATGATTTCTCCTGACATGGGGGGCCAGAAAAATAATTACCAGAAACAAAATACTCAGCAGCTAACAAATTGTATCTCTTGACATTCAAATACCGAATATCTTGCAAATGGGGGCAGGGGGCACAATTTTTGAAAATCACCAAAAAAAATCCCATTTTTTTTTTTTTTTTTTAGGGGGGGGGGTCTAGCCACCCCCTGTGGTGCCACCTCTGGTCACAGACTAGTATAATATTTGGTCATGTGTTATGTCAACATTTTCCCCTCAGCCACCTCAGGAACAAATCAATTTCCCCATAGTAGTGCGACTCATACATGTAGTTAGGAACCTTGTCCTCTTCCTGATACCACTTTATTTTGAAAAATTTTCTTCTGCAACCACATGGCAAAAGTGTGCAGTTACTCCAGTGCCTTTCCTGTAGGTATTCTTTTTAAGTGTCATAGAACTGATGAATTTTGAGAGCAACCTTCCCAGATGTAAAATTTCAGTGTAAGGCCCAGTCACAAAAATAAACCAACAACAAAACACTAGTCTTTCACTGTGTCACTGCCCACTCTCCCTCCCCCTTTTTTGTTGTGTGCAATATATTTCACTTACTTTGTGAAAATTGTCAGTCCAAAACGGTGGGAAAAAAAATTAATAACTAATATTAATATCGTGTGCTCATTTAAAATGTTAGAGCTTGTTTTGAACCTGCGGACAAGTAATACTGGATAAGAAATCATGTTGGATATTGCTCCACAGCCTTTGGTACATGAGGTGATCATCTTGGAAAAATATTGAATAACATATCAAAAACCAAACCATGATTAAAAAGCCCAGGGCCCCGTGTCTCAACATTGTACAAATACACTACGAAAATGCCTTTTAAGAACCTTCAGCAGAGTATTATGGAGCTAGAAATACAGTTTTAGTGGTATTATAGTAGATGTTTGACTTCAATTTGACTTTGTTTTTGTCTCCAGTGACAGAAATTCTTCTAGTAGTACTGTCTATTTTTAGAAAGTGCATGTACATGTAGGTCTCTGTTTACCTCCATGGAGTGTCATGGTGCAATAGGTCTGTACATATAGATGAAATGGCATTCCTTTCAGTGCCTGACACATGCAAGCACAACCATCTGGAGATTTGGAACAATGTGCCTAGAACATACACTACACAGCTACTGTTTTTTTTGCACATTTTTCAAAATTTAGGTAAATTCTGACCTTCAGATTTCACAGGCAAGTCCTTTCTAAATAGCCAAAGGGGGTGACTAATGTTTTGCTGTGTTATGGGAGGGTTGCAAATGAGATTCCCTACCTTTAATTTCCTCATCAAAAATCTCTGTTGTCAAGGATATTAACAACATAGCAAATTGTTGTTGCCACAGCAAACATCTTATTGCTGTACCTTTAATTCACTTGAACAGTCTGTGAACCTAACATGTATGTATGGCATTCTATATAGTTTAAATTGAGACTTCCTGAATAAAGGAAACATTCTGGAAACTCTCCAAATTTTGTTCTTGTGCCAGCTCAGCTACATACATGTACATGTACCTGTACATACTGAGCTGACGTTCATTCAGTATGTTTGTTGATGAAAAACAATTCTAGTATTATTATTATTAATTTATTATGTGTGTGTTTGTGTTTGTGTGTGTGTGTGTGTGTGTGTGTGTGTGTGTGTGTGTGTGTGTGTGTGTGTGTGTGTGTGTGGGTGTGTGTGTGTGTGTGTGTGTGTGTGTTAAGTTTCCTGCATACGTACAAAGTATACCTACAGGGTTGAATTGATAAAATGAGGATCTAATGACATGATATCATTCCAATAAAAGACAGTGATATGATGAGGAGAGGGCAAAAATACTGTACTGTATAGGCCTATGTGAAGAACCAAATGGATTGATTAATACACCGGCTGAATGTATACCCATCCTGGAAGTACAGTATTTGTTATGAATTTGTTTTTCTTGAGGAGAAACAAGCGTGTATAATTTGCCAATGTTGAATTAGCATAAGATCAAGCTAGAATGATCAATCTGAACCCATAGATAGCTAAACAACAAGTTGTCTCAATGCCACAACAATTTCTGATGGTAAATGTAGAACAAGGAAATATTAGACCTTGAAATTTTCACAGCATCAGTATAGTTCCTTACAATATCATGTGGTGTAAATTGGTGGCTGCTTTGCAAGCCTGCGATCTCCCTTCAAAGGGACGAAAAAGTCGCATATCGTGATGATTTGGAGGTGGCCTGGGTGTGGGGATATATTTGGGAATGCCCATATACTTTCGGAAAACGAGCGTGCACGAATTGTGTGCATTTCCCTATGCAGCACGCATACACCCGAAGAAAGGGGAACTGAACCCAACTGACAACGGCCATGTCGGCCCTACCCTAAACGGCAATTCTGTTCGCAGTTCCACGATTGTTGTTACGCACAGCTGTGCAATAGGAGCAAGCGGATGATATTGAACGTACATGGATTACGAGCGGCGCATCCCTTTAATGCCAGGAAAACCCATGTAACAATTGAGATAATTGTTCTGACATTGAGGAAATCAGAGGGGAAGACAAATATATCAGGACAGCCTAATATTATTCTGTTGCCTGCTGGCATGATGGTGCTTTCACACTTACATTACACCAAACTTTGCCAAGTTTCACTTTCTGAAGATTGGTAAAGTGAATGCAAACTTCCCACGAAAATTCCTGCAAAACTTCCCATGAATCTGTCCACAACTTTGTAGGAAATTTTTCAAACATCAAGAAATTTCCTGCAACATTTTAACTGTGCACAGAAACTTTGGGAAGTTATATCCCATGAGCCTCTACATATTTCTGGAGTAGGTATGTACATGTAAATGTGCACTGTAACAATGCGGGAATTCTGGAGTTGAGTGCATGACTTGGGTATAGCTCGTATCATTTATTATGTACACAGCAACTGTATTTCATATACAAGTGAGGTTACATCCATAGCTGAGCTGTTCTAAAGATAGTTCCAATTTTCTTCGAAAATGTTCATCTTATCAATAGACAACATGTACTGCAGGCCAAATCTTTGAGAAGTTCCGTGAAAAGTCAATCTTCTTGAAGTTATACCCTAGTGTAAACTGCCAGATCGAACTTCGCAAAGTCGAGAAAATAAACTTTGTGAAGATTTGACTTGATAAATGTACAGAGTTGAAAATTATCCACTACCATAAGTTCAACATCAATTTTGGATGAAATCCAGTATCTGAACATTTTGCTCAATATTCTATAAGAAGTTTTGACTCTTTTAGAGTCAATCAATTCCTTGACTTCAAAAATATACATACACACAAAAACCATACTATAACCCCCCCCCCCAGAACGTTTTTTTAAACTAAATTGTAAGTGACAAGTGAATGCATTTTTTTGCCCCGCCTATCTGATATTAAAAAAATGTGCTTTGGGCTAGCACTGTCTATTTTTTGTCTGATTTTTTTCAAAGTGGTATCAACTTGATCAGGAACTGTAAAGGAACTGTAAGCCCTGTAAAGCCAGTGCCTAAAGAGTCTTTTTAAGCTGAAAACACATAACAAAACTACATTAACCTGTTGCCTCCAAGATTCTGAAAATCCCATAGAGTTAACACAGGGCACATCCGGTTCCTGTAGCCAACGGGTTAAAGGGATGCGCCGCTCGTAATTCATGTACGTTCAATACCATCTGCTTGCCCCTATTGCAAGGCCGTGCGTAACTACAATCGTGGAGCTGCGAACAGAATTGCCATTGAGGGTAGGGCCATTGTCGGTTGGGTTCAGTTCACCTTTCTCTGGGTGAATGCGTGCTGCATAGGGAAATGCAAACAATTCGTGCGCGCTCGTTTTCCGAAAGTATACGGGCATTCCCGAATATTACCCGTGGCGGGCCACCTCCAAAACATCACGATATGCGACTTTTCGGTCTCTTTAAATGTGAAAATGCATGTAACAGGTGGAATGAGGTAAGACTCATTCTATTATTACATAACCACTAATTCCTAAAATTGATTCAAATTTAAAATAGTGGTTCCTGTTTGGCTATTTTAAGCCTGGCGAGACCTTGGCAAGACTAACAAGATAGAATCACCCGCTCCATGGTATCACAATGCGTCAGGTTACATATGCAGTAACATCCTTCATGTTTAAATGACAAGTGATTTGGAAGGAAGTGCCTATTAACCGCTTCAGTACCAGACTCAGAACACCATATAACAATATAAATCTGGTACACTGTATGTAACCAAATTGATATTTCTCTGCAGTACACCCCAGTACAAAACGAAATTACGAGCCTACTTGAAAACAGCACAACACCACATTTTCTTTTTCTTTCTCAAATTCCTATACATAATCATCAAGCTGATGAAGTGCTCAATAACACATTTGTAAGTGCATAAAGGTCTATGTAAACACTGTTGACAGTGGATACTTGATACTGACGCCAAGCCAGTCAGAAATCTAGTACACTATTTTTGGAGCATTTTGACGTATCCTGTTGCCCTACAGTATTATGCAAATATACTTTAAGTTTTAAGTTTTATGGAGAAACCAAGGAAAACCTGGAAGTCACAACAGTTCCTCTTATGAGGAAATCAGACTTCTAAATTCTGATGGGAAGATTACCTTGCTTGTTCAGTTTGTCAGCCATAGGAGAGCTATACTATAAGCTCGACATTAGCACTTGCCCGCTTGCCTGGGGGCAAGTAAATTTTATGTTTAGGGCAAGTAAAAATTTATGAAAATTAATTTCAAGTCTGTTCAAAGTTTGTGTATTTAAATTCCAGTAAAGCAGAATCTGTAAAAACACTTTTAACAAGGAACTGCTGTCTCTATAGGACCGTAACACAAATAACAAGCATTAGTTTACTTGAGCAAGTAAAAATTTTGTTCCAGCAACTCAAAGAATGAAAATAAAAAGTTTGCTTGCATGATCGGGTAACCAGCCAAAAGATTAAAGCCCTGCTATAAAGATCTGAATAGTTTACACATGTATAGCTTTCCATATCAAGAATTTGCTTGCATAGAAACACATTGACTACACAATTACACATGGTGTAGACATACAGTCCAGTTTTACAATTATTCATGTTTTGTGTAATTTACCCTCTTTGAGCCAATGATAGTCCTTGGCAATATCCGGGGAAAAAAACTAGAAGATGGAGTTTTGATATTACACCTAAATAATTGTATGATGCAATCCTACAAATACAGTGTACAATCAATCTGGAACCATGTACAGTATCAGGAAATCTTTCCTTTAATTCTCCTAATACTGGAATTAAACACTTTTGATGCTATCTGGCGAACCTGTTCGCCCAGGTTGATCTTCACTCAGGTACATCGGCGAACACTGTTCGGCCGAGAAGACCAATCGATCCATATCTTTTAATTCTAATCGACAAATGTCACGCAGTTTCCTACAACATGACATTTATCAGTAAATGAAATACACAATGAACTCAAGATAAATGATTAAAATTATTGTCTTGATAGTCATTTTGTGATTTTACAGAAAATCGTAACAATTTGGAAAGGCATACACATTACCGAAACAATCCCAGTCGCCTGGTTAACACACATGGATTTTTACCGCAGCACAAAAATGTGTAAAGTCTGAAAACAGAAATACTGAAAAAAAGTAGTTTGGTTTTACTTAGTAATTTTCTTCACAGATAAGTTATTCTTAATAAAGCCAGGGTATAGTTTGAGTAAAATAATATAAAAAGGAAATTCTTTTGCAAATTAAATTTTTTTAAGATACACCTATAATGATCCTATCAATCGCCCTGAATATGCTCGCTCTGAACCTCCATTTTTGAGAAATTACCCAAAAATGTAAAATCCGGGGGGGGGGGGGGGGGGGAGGGGGATGGGACCCGAGATTGTCCCACAGGCAATGGTACATACCGCTAGATGCTCTCTCCTTAATTTAAATCATTGTAAATTTGGTCAAGTTTCAGATAAAGGCTTGATTGTTTTCAATGTCGCAGAGTGACAAAAATTTTGTACTGATCAAACCAAAACTGTACTTGGCTTTAATATCTCATATAATTTTATAAAAATTACTGTTTTGTCAGTAACGAGGTTTGAATATACTCCCCTGATGCAGTAACTCTCCTTATCAGTCATGTCTCCACAAAGCCTCAATCATCTTAGCTTATGAACTGCCAATAATACATATGCTTACAAGCCACCAGCATCACAAAGCTCCAGGGCAAACAGCATTATGTGGTTCTAGGTACGTACATAAGCTTTACTCTTGCCAATGTACCACCTAATGAGTCTTTTCTCCCTCCTTGTCAATAAACTAGGATAATGGTAAATGGGATAAGAAACATCCTATTGCTTTAATAGATGATCACTGAACCATAAACTAAGCCTTAGTCAGGGAAGGAAAGGATGTAATATATGGGTCAGACTTAACAAAAAAAAAATGGCATAAATATGATGGTTTGTCATATGGAATTTAAACTTAGAACACTTTCAAACATTTTTCTTTTTTTTTCTATGTTTAATTTTTAGGGCTAACCCATTTTAGCTATAAATACTGGCCCATAATCACAATAACTACAGTCAGCAATGTAACAGAAGCTCTCCAACACAGGATCGCTATTGTTTTTTATGAAAAATACGTAGGAGGCCTACTTGGGAAGTCTTTTTGCTTTCCCAATGTACCATTTAATGAGTTCTATTCCTTCCCTCCTTGTCATAACAAGGAAATGGTAATATGGGTGACAAGAAAAACATCCTATTGCTTGTACTGGATGATCAAGCTAACCCTAACTAGGCGTAAGTCAGTCAAGGAAAAGAGTGTAATAAATGAGTTGACTTCAGAAAAACACATAAAATATAATGTTGCAATTTCATAGTTTAGAGCAACCAAGTTGTAGCATGGTTAATACATGAATAACCAAAGATTTTAATATACGAACGAGCTAGAATCATACACTGGTATGTTACAAACTTGTGGGCAAACAACAATGCTACACGTACCACACTTATTGAACGTCTTGGTAGTTATAATGTACTCCTTTGCTGACCTTGTTAATGTGTTGATACATCAGAAAGATACCCTTTTAGGTTTACTTTTGTTTGTTTCTATCATTCTTCTATATTTCACTCTTTATTTTTAGTTTTTTTTACTTACTCTTTAAAAACTATTGAGGACAAATATCATTGTATTATGTTAAGTCCATATCTAATCTGATTCATGAATTATAGAAAAAAATATCTTTCAGTAAATTCAGGATCAATGATAAAAAAGGTAAATAACAATGATGAACAGACAAGATGGAGGATAACATAAGGTGTAGAAAGATGGCATGTTGGCACCCTAAGCAGCTGTTCATGTAGTTAAGCGAATGGAATACATCATCATGGATACATGTAGGTACAGAAAAATAAATAACTTGCCCAGTACAAATAGCTGCCTGTCCAAGAGATTTTTTTTTAATTTAGTTTGTAATAAATATTCATAAATTGCTATCCATGTAAATTAAATACATTTCCAACATTTTCTGTGTAGTGTGTGCAAGTTTGGAAACCCCTCCCCACCTACATGTATACTTATTAGTCTGAGCAATCGCATACCATCACTTAAAATCACCTAAAATTGTGAAGAAATGATACAGGAGGAGAAATTAATAATTTTGTAATTGCAGTTCTTTTTCATAGCCCCCTCACATACTTCATTTGCGCAGAAAATAAAAACATATCTTAATGGTCCACTGACTTTTGTGTCTTTTTTTATTTGTCCCTGTAGTGCTGTAGTTTACACGACCAATCATAACATGTATAGCAACTACATGTACATGTATGATCATATTCCAGCAGAAGCAATACGGACTGATGATTTTTCACAGGATGGAAATGGCCGATGTTCTTCAAAACCTACAACTTTGTAAATCTGAATTACTGAAAGAAAACTCAAGGAGATATGAATGCAAGCATGTGATTTCTTGATTCAAACTCAAGGCCAAATGTAAACAAGTGATTGAGACTTAGCGTACTCTGCTCGACGATATTACAGGCTTGGCAATAAAAGGAATTGGCAAGATACCTCATCCATGCATGGAAGTACAATAAAGCAGGAGCAAAATAAGAAATATTGAAATAAACAGAAAGCACCTCAGCAACCGAAATGTATCATATAGGGCCAATACAATGTTTTATTTACTCATTGTACCAACTGAAAAAAATAATTGAGTTGAAGCTACGAACGAAATATAATCTTATTATTTCAAAGGTTTCTTGAATAAAGTCTACAATAGGCGTTTTTTGTCATCAATACTGGTTCAAATATTGTAGGCCTACCTTTTGGGACAAAGAAGTAACTTGTATATAATGTCAGAACATTTCATCGCAAACTTGACGGAAATAATCATACTCTGCACTTGCGTGGTCCTACTTTTGGGAGCAGTAATAACTTTGTTCTTATAAATGTCAGCATTCATCGCAAACTCGAAGGAAAAAATATCATACTCTGCACCTTCTGTGGAATCCCGCCATCTCTGAGTGTTGCTTCTGTACAAGTTTTGTTGTTCCATGGGCATGGAAAAAAATAAAACATATTTATCTTTTTTTTTTGGGGGGGGGGGGATGGGGGTGCGCCCACTTTTCCTCGTTTCAGTGGCTGTCCAGATACTCTTTTGAATTGAACCCCTATGACAATTTAAACAAAGGGCTCTTTACAAACATTTCCGGGCTGCTTTGTCCATTTTTTTTTTTTTGGGGGGGGGGGGATATCGCCCGGCACCCTCTATAGTATTTTTTCCCTGCGCAGAGGAATTGACAGAGTGTTTCTCTCTTTTTTGAATAGACACAACATCACATACTCATGAGTAAAAAACACTTTTCATTTACTAAATGTAGAAAGTATA
>JZLH01S0040089.1:6644-21013 GCA_001188425.1 Eucidaris tribuloides
CCAAAAGAGAGTAGATAATTCCTTTATATCCACGTTCGATACTGAGCCTTGTTTGGTCGCACTGTAATCAGTACTCAAAACCTCTTCTAAAAACAAAAGAAATAGGAGCATCATTTTACAGTAGATACCGCGACTCCCACATCTGACGTTTTTACTACGATTGAGATGGGTTTGTGATAGAGGAAAGATGGAATTCTCAAAGATCAAACTCACATACTAATAATAAAGGCATACCCCCCTCTACTTATCGACGTTGTATTTACACCGTCTGTCGAGCCGACACAGTTTACATAACCGAGGGGTGCAGTAAATTATGGTATATGCATTCAAATTAAAACGGAACGGGAACAGAAGAGCATATTTTTATGAGGTGCGTTGTTGTGGAATAATTGTCTACAAAAACCTGAGAATGCTCAACAGTTAAGAACCGCTTTTACAGTATGTACTAGGTGCATGCACCAGAATTAATGTCGTAGTTTATTGTAATGTTTATCTATTGTGTTTAATGTTTACTTTTTCTGTTGTAATTAAGATTGGGAAGACAACACGCTTACACGCAACAGGGCCCAGGAGAACTAGTGCTAGCTCACTGATGGGTACCTGTATAAAGACAGCTAATAATAATAATAATATAATAATAATTCTGAATATTTCACACACACAAACCCCACCACACACACACACACATACATATATACACACAACACACACACTTCGAACTTACACACAGCACACACACCAGTCGCTGACACACCATCACCAACACACATATAATAATATATATATATATTACTAGCCAGTTTTTATGTATATATGTATCTATCTGTATATATATATATAATATAAACGTATGTGTAGATATATAGTGTGGTGATTATAATAGTGTGTGTGTATGTTCCTCGGTCTCTCCCCTCTCTCACTCTGTGTGTGTGTGTGTGTGTGTGTCTGTGTGTTCTGTGTTGATGTGTGTGTCCTGTGTTGTGTGTCTGTGTGTGTGTCTGTGTCTCCTGTGTCTGTCTGTGTGTGTGTGTGTGTGTGTGTGTGTGTGTGTGTGTGTGTGTGTGTGTGTGTGTGTGTGTGTGTGTGTGTGTGTGTGTGTGTGTGTGTGTGTATGTGTGTGTGTGTGTGTGTGGTGTGTGTGTGGTGTGTGCTGTGTGTGTGTGTGTTAGTTACGCCAGTAGAATTATTCAATAGCCAGGAAGTACTAGTATCATGTAGGTGTATTTGAAAATAATATGTGCATTTCTAAACGGTTGCACTTCCTGAATATGAATGCGTGAATAACCCACATTTTTTAACACGTGATAAATAAACGCACATTGTTATGCGTTATAATTGGACTACAGTCTTTTGAGAAAATGACCGGGAAAACTATAGTAGTAGTATAGTAGTAGTAGTAGTAGTAAAAGTAGTCAGTAGTATAGTAGTAGTAGTAGTAGTCAGTAGTAGTAGTAATAGTAGTAGTAGTAGTTATAGTAGTAAGTAGACAGGTGTAGAAGTAGTAGTGGTGGTGTAGTAGTAGTATAGTAGTAGTGAGTAGTAGTAGTAGTTGTAGTGAGTATAGTAGTAGTAGTAGTTAGATAGTAGTAGTAGTAGTTAGTAGTAGTAGTAGTAGTAGATAGTAGTAGTAGTGATAGACAGTGGTAGAAGTTAGTAGTGGTGGTGGTAGTTAGTAGTAGTAGTCAGTAGTAGTTAGTAGAACAGGTGGTGAAGTAGTAGTGGTGGTGGTAGTAGTAGTAGTAAGTAGTAGTAGTAGTAGTAGTAGTAGTAGTAGTAGTAGTAGTAGTAGTAGTAGTAGTAGTAGTTAGTAGACAGTGGTAAAGTAGTAAGTGTGGTGGTAGTAGTAGTAGTAGTAGTAGTAGTAGTAGTAGTAAAATAGTGAGTAGTAGTAGTTAGTAGTAGTAGTAGTAGTAAGATATAGTAAGTTTTATTAGTTTAAAAGTAGTAGTAGTAGTAGTAAGTAGTAGTAGTAGTAGTTAGTAGTAGTAAGTAAGTAGTAGTAGTAGTAGTAGTATAGTAGTAGTAGTAGTAGTAGTAGTGTGTATGTAGTAGTAGTAGTAGTAACAGCAGCAACGGAAGTAGTGGAAGCAGAAGATATTCTCCAGGCCAGTTTTCCCTGATTTGTCTGCAGGGGAATACTGTATTTGCACTGTAAATTGTCCGTTTATGATTGTTTGCGAGTATACATAAAACATTATAAATAGAGAGTGTAAATACAAGATAGGTAATACTAGTTTGTGTACATGCATATTCCTCTGTTGTTGAGGTCATAGTCTAGCCAGTCTTGCATAAATAAATAGACTGCAGAAAATAATCCCCATACAGATCTCTTCATATTTTACGCCCCCCCCCCCCTCCCTCCACGTCTATGTGAAATATTAAGCGGGTTATTATTCCGTGAGCTATTCACATATTTCCACTGTGGTACACACACAAACTGCGTTTATCGTGTCACTGGCCATGACTTTTGTGTGTTCTAAAAACTAACTTTACCCCATTCAAATCGACAACAGTATTTTACCTATGTTGCGCTTGATGGGTTGCAATGAATGCAACGCGCCACACAACGAGAATTGGGTTTTTGTGTGTATTATAATTAAAGTCCGTTTGCAGTCATAAATTCAATTTTTGTAGATGTCCTCTTAAACCCATGGTTTTTTTTCTTTATCATTGTTTGTAAGTTTGTACACATATTATATTTTTAATTCATAACCTTTGATATATCTTCATTCCATGGGCGGCGCATCTTAAGTAGAGCGATTGGAACCTATTCCACGGCCATGCGCGGCCAAAATACGATGTGACAAACAAAAATAAAGCTTCTCAGGTCCGCTGGAAACCGGATTGCCAGCCAAATCATATCCGTTCATGTCCAAAAAGCGACGAAACTAATCCCCCTCCCCCCCCCCCAAAAAAAAAATGTATATAATAATATAATAAAAATAAAAATAAATAAATAAATAAATAAATCAGGTCAGCCGGGAGCTATGGTTTCATGGACAAACCAAGGCAAACTAACAAAAAATCATAGGGGGTGAAATTTTCTGAAACCGCTAACCTCCCCCGTCCCGTGACGCCGGCCCTGGTTCTTTCTTGTAAAATGAGAATAAAATTATTTGTTCTTTTGAAGAAAATATGAATCGTGTATGTGCTCCAAAAAAAATTGGCAAGTGAATTATTGTGGGTGTATTTGTTTGTGCGTGTGTTTGTTTGTTTCTTTCGTGGTGTCTCCGTGTGTGTGTGTGTGTGTGTGTGTGTGTGTGTGTGTGTGTGTGTGTGTGTGTGTGTGTGTGTGTGTGTGTGTGTGTGTGTGTGTGTGTGTGTGTGTGTGTGTGTGTGTGGTTGTTTATTTTGTAAAAGATGCCAATTGACTTGGCAAGATGATCAACACATAGATCCGATGCACTGGAATGGACATACACACACACACACAACACTACACACACACACACACACACACTCACACACACACACACACACACACACACACACACACATACACACTCACACACACACACACACTCACACACACACACTCACACACACACACTCACATACACACACACACTCACACACACACACACACACACTCACACACACATACACACACAGAGAGACATACACACAGAGGCACACACACACAAACAGAAACACACACACACTAACACTCACACAAACACACATACACACACCACACAAACACAAACTCACAAACACACGCACACAAGCACAAACACACACATATGCACACACAAATACACACCCATGCATACAAGCACGCACACAAACACACACACAAACACATAAACACGGACAAATATACACACAGACACACGCACACAAACACACACAAATACACACATACTCACACTCACACACACCACACTCACATACATACACACACACACACATACACTCACATACACACACACACTCACACACACACACACACACACACACTCACACACACATACACACACAGAGAGACATACACACATATACACACAGAGACACACACACACAACAGAACACACACACACTAACACTCACACTCACACAAACACACATACACACACCACACAAACACAAACTCACAAACACACGCACACAAGCACAAACACACACATATGCACACACAAATACACACCCATGCATACAAACACGCACACAAACACACACACAAACACATAAACACAGACAAATACACACACAACCCACACACACACCCACAAACACACACAAATACACAAATATATATATATATATATATATACACATACACGCAAACACACATACATAAACACGCACAAACAAACACACACATGCATAAACACACACAAAAAAACACTTTTTAAAGATGGATGCCTGTTTTTTCGTCTACGAGAAGAAATACATATTTTAGTGAATATATAAATACTCCAATTAAAAAGCAAACATATAAATGAATATCTATAAAATTATCACTGTGGTGATTCGATCAAATGTTTGCATATCATCTAGTAATGATATTGAATGCAGTAACTTGTTGCGGGTG
Source organism: Eucidaris tribuloides (assembly GCA_001188425.1). Classification (NCBI taxonomy): domain Eukaryota; kingdom Metazoa; phylum Echinodermata; class Echinoidea; order Cidaroida; family Cidaridae; genus Eucidaris; species Eucidaris tribuloides. Next base: position 11,179 of record JZLH01S0040089.1, read on the forward strand.
TTGATGGGTGAAAAATATGACTTTGTATAGATAGACAAGACGACTTGAAACACATTTTTTAGAAGATTGCCGTGTTAAACCAATACATACTCAGTCCCATTTGGTTTTATACCTGAACTTTTTATTACTTCCCTCACCATCTCCTCTGTACATCCTTTGCCTAACAGTAACTTCCTGTAAAAGCCCATGATAGTTTCCTCTTGCCAAAAAGAAACTTGTAATCAACCGGTCAGGAAATGCATCAACGACATAAAATATATCATGAAAACTCATGACCGCTATGGCTGATGACTAGACATTCTGAAAAAAAAAAATTGTTCTCATCAATAAATGGTTGGCCTATAGTATTTTCGAACCGGTTGGCCTTTTCCACACCTCCCTTTTGAGTCGGATCCAAGAAATGGAGAATTGTGGGGGCGAATAGCAATATTTTATAACATATTGTGAAGCAAGTCCGTATTGGGTGGGGTCCATGGGAGCGTGGAAGGGGGCATACGCCTCTTACGCCCAGGCGCGGTTCTTTTTTTTTGGTCAGGAGGAGTGGGGGGCGCTTTGGGGGCTGAGAGTGATAGGCTAACGTTGTGGAGGTTCAATTTAAAAAATTGTCAAACTTTGATATCTGCATGAGCTACATAGTAGTGTTCAAATGGACAAATAAACACCCTAGAATACAAAAGTTTGGAAAGTTATGCTGCTAATGGCAAGGTTTATGCATGAATAAATAATTTCTACTCCGGTGGATGATAAAATAGCCTAGATCTACACCCAGTAAGTCTATGGGAGGAAATGGGCGGGTGAATCCAGTCAATTTGAATGCTTGTAGATTTTCACTTTTTAAAGCACTAAATCACATTTTGAAATATAATTTTTTTTCAGGGCTTCATTTTGAGACCTTATCAAAGACATTTATGAGCGTGGAGGATTATGTAGCTCACATTTTTTTAACTGTGGTAAATGTTAGAAAGTGGCTTTAAGCCCCCCAAAACATGCTCAAGCCCCCCAAAAAATTATCGGAGGATTTTTTTTGTTACAAGGAAAATATAAATAAACATCCCCCTTTGGCATATGTTGAACATTTTTACATGAAATCCCCCCCCCCCGCTCGTTGAAGGACTTTTCGGCGGCTGCGATGAACGAGAAAAAAATTGTGACTAGGATTTGGAAATATTTTTTTTTGTCCCTACCCCACACTCCCCCACCCCCACCCTCCCCCCCCCCCCGCCCATCCCCCTGAGCGACTTTTCGGCGGCTGTGATGACCGAGAAAATTTTGGACCTCCGATTTGGAAAGAAATTTTTTTTGTCCTACCAAGAGAATAGATAACTAAACCTAATTTTGAGCAATGATTTCTTTTTTGCAGGTTGTTCTTATATTTTTAAAGTATAACTGGTAGAGTGACTCAAATTCTCATAAATTCTACAAGAATATGAACAAACAAACAAACAAACAAACAGTCCAAAAATACAATATATAGTAACAATTTCTTTTACAGAAATAGATCACAAATTTGTTCCGTCGAGTCGCCAAGATAATCCACACCCGTGCATACACGTGCATGGTCCAACCTCAAGCCTATTTATAATCACATCATGCTTTTTTCCAACATGATCTCTCCATAATGAATGGCTTGAGGGATTTATGGCCACTTTCCCGGATGCATCAAGTACATCCTTTTCTCATTATATTTGTATATTATGGTGCACTGCCGAGGGAAATTAAAAATCACGTACGACGGAAAATTCTGCAGTGATTATATTGTGATGGGGGTTCTATTTTAAGAACAACAGAGTCATTTAAAACGTTGTTGTTGTTGTGCTACTGGTATTGTTTTTGTTTTTGTTGTTTTCTAGTTCAGAACAAACGAGACACACACACACACATGTGTGTGTGTCTCTCTGTCTGTGTCTGTTTCTGTGTGTGCATGGAGGTCTATCCATGTTTTGTGCGAGTATGCGGGTGTGATGATGATGATGATGATGATGATGATGATGTGTGTGTTGTGTGTGTGTGTGTTGTGTGTGTGTGTGTGTGTGTGTGTGTGTATGTGTGCGTGTGTTCGTGTGTGTGTGTGCATGCTGAAATGCGCGTAGTACGTGCGTGCGCGCGTGAGGATGAAGGTGTTGTGTGAAGGGTGGACTGAGTGTTTCCAGGTATCCAATTATTATTATTATTATATTATTATTATTATTATTATTATTATTATTATTATTATTATTATTATTATTATTATTATTATTATTATTATTATTATTATTATTATTATTAAGCGAGATCCGGCAGCCACCACCTGGATATTAAAGGCATTGTATAACAATGTTTCCAGTTTAAAAAATCTGAGCTGCATGATTCCCCATGCTACCAATGTCTCTGACATGGTCTAAAAATGAAGCCCTGAAAAAATTGCAGTTTAAAACAATCATTAAGTGCTTTAAAAAAAGTGAAAATCATTGAGAGACCATTCTAGATTTCCCCCATAGACTGCTGTGTTGCAGAATTTCCTATCGCCCGATATAAAATTAATGTGCCAATTTGTATCTGCACATATTGTACTAGTGACAGCATAACTGTCCAAACTTTTGTGTTCTAAGGTGTTGGTTTGTCCACTCAAACATTGTCAGATTTGTCAGATAGCAAAGTTCGACAATTTTTTAAACGTGTCTTCCACAGTGTTGTGTCTTTAAATAATAAAGCCTACATAATTTCGTTGAGGGCTAGACCCCGGAGGGCCCCTCCCTATTACAAAGCAGATGTTCAAAGTAATCACGATATCGATATACAATGTATACATCTCGGCACCTCATTTAAAGCCCAAGTAGTTATTTTTTTCGATCAGACATAATTTTCATCAATGTGTTGCAAAGCATAGACAAGGGCATTCAACCTACTGAAAATTATTTATGATGACATGTGATTTTTTTTATTAGGCCTACCAGCGAGCACATTTTTGTACATTTCCCATTTTTTGCCAATTTCTAAAAAAAAAACTGGAAGCGTTCCAGAGCGTGTAACTTCCAATTCATCAATACTTTTAGGTTCATCTAAAAACGCAGTAGGAGAAAAAAAAACTCATTTTCACAATTTATCAAAGTATTGCCTTTAACCTCATGCAGATCCAACCCCAAACTCGGATGTTTGATTAACACTAGTAATCCACAACGGTATCGGTATTTGCAAACTTTATCAAAGGGAGAAAATAATGATAAAGACACCGTAACTGTACATCATGTTCTCATCTGGCCTCGAGTCATCGCACTGGACCAGACCCAACGTTTGCAGTTGATCTTAATCAGTTTTGGCCGCATTATTTACGTGAACGGAAAATCCTCATTTTAGGGACAGGTTACTCGTAACAGTTTTGCTTAGTTTTGTTCAGTTTTTCAATGCTTTGTTTCGGTAAAAATTAATTTATATTAATTATCATAATGGAACTACATATTGTTATTGTAATATATGATTATTATAATTTGTAGACACTATATTCACTTATTGTGAAATAGATAGATAGGTAGATAGATAGATAGATAGATAGATAGATAGATAGATAGATAGATAGATAGATATAGATAGACAGATAGATAGATAAATAGATAATGCTTGCTCCTTAATCAAGGCAATAATCACCCATAAGCAAGGCAATAATCACCTATAAGCAACTAACAACCTACGATTAATAAGAAACAACAGTTTAACTATAAACAACTGTTTTTTTATCGCAATATTATTTCATAATTATATTTTTTTTAAATAACCCATTATGAAATGATCGTTTTCATGGCGTGTTTCAGACATTTCATGTGTGTGGTATATGTTTGTATATTTAGCTAGTTATCATTTCTATCAATCATTAATATTGTTGTTGTTTGTATGTTGTTTGTTCATTTTCGTACCTCAAAACTGGTATGCCAAATACACTTTTCCATACGGTATGTCAGCAACTCAGCATGCTTTACTGAATTTACCATTTTCAATGTAATGGTTGATTGCCGTTATCAAATGCAGTGTTTATCAATTCACGCTGCCGTCAACATATGAAATGGTATAATGTATCAGAAAAAATATCCACATTGATGATACAGCTTTGTCTAGTGTACAGCCAATGCCACAGGTACATTGAGTATGAATTAATTGCCCACACGACATTGAAAGTTTGGTTAATGCCGATCATTATGTGTACAAGACTGTTCGTGCGGGATTCACCGATTCAAACAGGATTTGATGTAGATTATAATACACTGTCATCTGCCTGCTTTGGATAACGTAGTAAGGAACCCAGGATTTTCATTTGTTTTGTAACAGGGGGGGGGGAGGGGTGGCAGAAAAGGTTTTTCCAAAATCCCTAAAGTTACATATACATGTACAAGAAGAATGCTGCATAATGCAAACTAAGAAGTTATTTGGCAAACAAATAAAAAAAACGGGGGAGGGGAGGGGTGAGGCTGTCTCAATCTCGTGGTGAGAAATTTTAGATTTAATTATACACTGTTATCTGCCTGCTTTGGAATAGTGACGTAGTAAGGAACCCAGGATTTTCATTTGTTATGTAACAGGGGGAAAGGGTGGCAGAAAAGGTTTTCTCCCAAATCCCTAAAAGTTACAATAAGAATAAAGCATAATGCAAAACTATAAAATTATTTGGCAAACAAAATAGAAAAATGGGGGAAGCGGTGTTGTGGGGTGAGGGTCCCCAGTCTCGGGGTGACAAATTTTGCAGTTTTGCATCGTTGAAAAATGTAGGTTTACAATTCAGTCATTCTCAGTGACAATGTTCGACTCATTGAACAACTTTCATCATTTTTCTTGTAATGCTTACTTAGCAATCAATGGTGGGGGAGGGGGCTTGTCCAACCCTTAGTTACACCGGTTTAGGAATAGTAACATGATTGTAATTTGCATTATCATGTTTAAACACTCCCCCACCCCCACCCCACCCCCACCCCACCCCACTTACACATAAATCAAAGAAACACCAACAAAAACATACTATTGATGACAAAATGGCAGATGACTGAATACGTAACATGTAATTGTAACATTTTTGGGGGGGGGGCAGAATGATTTAAATTTGATATTTTTATAAGAAATCCGGTTATTGATCACACATATTTCTTGAAATATCTTGGTATTCCTTGGTGAAATTATGGAATTGCAATGAAATCAATTGTAGCTGTGTACACCCTATTCTTCTTACCCTACAACATGTACCATCTAAACATTAGCTTCAAGAATGTTGTCAACAAAAGCACTGTTGCATTGAAAACCAAAACCACACAGACACATACATACACACATGTTAACACAGACATAAATACACATGCACACACACACACACTCGCACACACACACACACACACACACACACACACACACACACGCACACACACAGACACAGACACAGACACACACACAGACACATACACACACACATACACACACACACACACACACACACGCACACACACAGACACAGACACAGACACACACACAGACACATACACACACACATACACACACACACAGACACACAGACACACAGACACAGACACACACAGACACAGACACACACAGACACAGACACAGACACACACATATATGCACATACATGTATATTATACACATACATTCATTCATACCCAGACACACACATACATACACACACACATACATACATACATACATACATACATACATACATACATACACACATATGCAACACATATAGTCACACACACAATTATCCACAAACACACATACACAGACATACATGTACATTCACACAAAGAAAACAACAATGGGACATAACAGTTAGAGACTAAGTCAATGTAATTTATAGCAATTACATTACTGTAAAATACCCCCATCACAACTACATGAAAGTGTGAATCCACTAAACCTATACATGACACCTTTAATAAATAAACTAGAGAAAAAAAATGTTACTTCACATTTGCATATAAATTATAAGAACACATTTCCAGAGTGCCTACTGTTATTATGTAGGTACAGTACCACACACAAGATAAAAAGATATGAAAAAAGAAACCCATTACTCCAACTTTAGATAAAATCATTCAAGTTCTCATAACGGGTTGTTTGTAAAATTCTGCATCATAGAACAATAAATTAGAAGTAAAGTTAACCATAAATTAACTCTGTAGTTCTAACATACAGTTAATTAAAGTATGTAGAATCAGGAGAAACTATTTCAACAATTTCATGGAAAATTAAATGTGTCTTCAAAGTCTAAACTTCAAAATAACAGCATTTGCTGCATTGACAAAATAGGAAAATATGATTACTGGTATTAAAGGCCCACTGTCAAGGTTCAACTCAACCACAGAAAGGATGACAACTAGTCTTGGGATACAGACACATATTAACAAACATGGATTGTACTAGTAGTGCCATAGTGTAGAGATTGTGGGAGGAAAACAAATGTTGATTTTTTTTTCCACACTGTCATGGCTGTTTCCATTGCATTATGGGTGTCATAAGTGCACCCTTTTTATGATTTTACTCAAAGGAGGGTAGTTTTCATCCTGTTATGACAGTGGGCCTTTAATAGTATACCACAGACAAAGCACACATTTGGCACATCATCCAAAATGTTCATGTTCCCCAAAATCCATTGTAACTGAGCTGCAGTCTTTGCTCATCAAACTGATGCAGTTGTCAAGAATCGTCGAGAACAAGCAAGTCATCAAGCCCATTGTGAATGTTACTGTCAAGGCCATTATGATTATGTACAGTATGTTCTGATGCTCTGTGCTCAGCAAAAGTTATGGCCTAGGCATAATTTAACAATGATCACAATTTTAAAGCACAAGTCTAGTTTAAGTAAATTGTAAAAAAATGAAACTCTGTGCAATTATGTTTTTAGATACACCTATATGATCTATCAATGCTCTGAAAATTGCTCGCTCTGAAACTCTCCCATTTTTGAGAAATTACTCAAAATGTAAAATCTCCGGGAACGGGGGGTACCCCCAAAGATTTGCCACAGGTAATCTACACACTGCTAGATGCTCTCCTTTAATTTAAACATCATAACTTGTCACTTAAAACAATTTTCAGTAGGTTTGATGTTGTTTTCTGATGTCTGGGGTGACAATAGAATACTTTGGGAAAGATTGACCAAAAAAATTGTTTGTGCTTTAAAAACGTGTGTGACATATTCCTCAATACTTTTGAGTGTCTCTGATACATGTAAGGTCTTAAAATGAAACCCTGAAAAAAAAAATGTACTTCATAATGATCATTTTGTGCTTTAGAAAGAAAATTTATAAGCACTATGTTCATTTTTTCCATAGACTGCCGTGTTACTGACTTTAGCGTTCACAGATTCACTGTATGCATTTAACCCTTTAGCCACTGAAGACTCTGTAGATAATGGCTTATGGTTCCCTGGAAGGTACAGCAATATTGCCTTCAACAGTGAACAAAAGATGGGTGTACAATGTATACTAGAGCGCAATTTACGTACGGGCGGTTTCGGGCGGTTTAGGGAGTAATAAGACAAGCGGTTTTGGGCGTTTCAGTGAACTACGGGTGTACAATCGATACTAAAGCACATTTTACGGAAGGGCGGTTTCGGGCGGTCTAGGAAGTAATAAGAGGGGCGGTTTCGGGCGGTTCAGGTGCTAAAGGGTTAAAGTCACAAAATATCTCACCAGTGGCAGCATAACTTTCCACAATCTTGTATTCTGGTATTTTTATTTGTCAGTTAAAGCATTATAGGTAGCTCAGATCTCTCAGTTTGACTATTTTGTGAAATTGGATCTATTCTCCACAATGTTTAACAAGATTGTCTTTAAACTTATCCAGTTCATTATACAAATACATGCACTGCATTTGGCACTCAAGATACCGTACATAAAAGTACCGACACAACCTATGTGAATATGTCACACAAGTAGTCATGAAGTAAGCGCATTCCACGGAGAGCTCAGAGAAATTGAATTCACTTGTTTCAGAGGTATAGCGTACATTATGTACGCACCCCGTGGGAGCAAATTAAAGGAAATGTGCATATGGAAACTGGATACGAAGCATTTCCCCCCTTACAATGTAGTCAGGGGGCTTGAGTGGCAGTGGCAGGCACATACAGATGTACTGTGTGTGTGACTTGCATAATACATAGAGTTGAGATCGTTCTAGCTTACCCTACGTTACTCTACATACTAAGACTACAGTATGTGTAGTATACATGCACTATATATCTATGTATGCAATGCATGTACAGAACCTTGACATGGTGTTATCTTATACACTTGTATGTAAGACAACAAATGTAAACCTGTCTCCCATAAAACAAAGTACCAGCTAGATTGTAACAGCCATTTTATAGCTTTGAGGTTCACATGGGTGTGTCTTTCTTTACATCTTAGAGTCAACTAATGCTTTTTTAGTTTCTTAAAGGCAAGGTTCACCCTGATGTCAAGATAATTTTAATAAAAGCAGAAAAATGAGAGAAACCCATCAATGGAAGTTTGGCGAAAATTAATCAAAGACTATCAGAGTTATGCATTTTTAAAGTTTTAAATTTATGACATCACATGCGAGCAGCTCCCCTATTATCATGTCATATAAATTCCATAAAGTGCTATTTTCTCAGAAAATTGAAAATGATTTTACCTCTGCATTTAATATATAATTAGAAACATTATTTCATACCCGCTTCTAAAAAAAAAAACACACACACATTCAATTATAATGAACCAATAAAAAGTGGCAATTTATTGAATTAATATTACATGACATATGGGAAACTGCTCATATGTGACGTCACAAAATTAAGACTTTGACACAATACTCCACTATTCTTTGGTGGATTGTCATCAAACTTTCACTAATATGTTTTGTTTTTCAATGTTCTGCTTTTATTGAAACCATCTTGATGTTTGGGTGGACCTTGCCTTTAAATGTCGTACTTGAAGTACATCTTCCGGTTACAAGATCTTTCCATAATTTCCTCAGTGTACTTTGTACCTTCATAGGTTGATATACACATGTAGCATAATTATTCAAGCTATGTTATCTCATTACCTGTGGGTCTTCACTCCAGGGAGAATAATTAACATGAAATGGTGAATACATGTATGTGAGAAAAAAAAATGTATTATTTTCATCAGAAAAAAATGTATTATTTTCATCAGTAATACAAACATGACACCGTATGGCAGGAAGTTTCAGTATTATCCCAGTATAATTTGTAATTTACATTATTCATGACCAAAGATGTATTGGACATTGTCCTCTCAGCATTTTCCAAACACATACACATACAAATAAATTTACTTCTTAAACATAGATGACTCCCAGTGTACACCTTCATATTGATACTAATATTGAGATGTGATAGAAAATGAACCTATTTCAATTTTAAACTGAGTTTCAACAGAGAGTGTTTTCACACGGATAGTGCTAAGTCTTCTTGGAATTTAGAATTCAAAATTCTAGTTTAGATTCTTGGCCATATTCCTCCCTGTCAATCAACCATGGCACAGGCCACAGGATGCACAGAGCATGTGTACATTAAACGCGAGTCAAGTGCATACTGTGCATCTCACATGCAGAAGTGGATGAAACGTCATACAGTATATGCTCAAACTCCCAAAGTGTGTTCTAGAAGTTATTAAAGCCCTTCACAAGAGGAAAACATGACATGATTTCGGGGATTCGAAAACACCTCTAGAGCACACTTTGAATTTTGCCAAATTTTTATCTTTTGGTGAAACTGAAATTATGATTTCTAGTTTGCCTTCACATGGGTGAAAATACTTCAATTTAATTAGAGTTATCAGCAATTTCAATCACATAATTTGCAATCACATATTGC
>JZLH01S0040095.1:0-10268 GCA_001188425.1 Eucidaris tribuloides
GAAGAAGAAGAAGAAGAAGAAGAAGAAGAAGAAGAAGAAATGGAGAAGAAGAAGGAGAAGAAGAAGAAGAAGAAGAAGAAGAAGAAGAAGAAGAAGAAGAAATAGAAGAAGAAGAAATGCGAAGCAACCTTTGGGTTGACAGTGAAAATAAGTCTTTCACAACAAAATGTTATCACATTTTTCCTGAACAGCAATAAAAACTCACCGACTACTTCAGGAATTAATACGATGGAATACACTGTGAAACATTCTTTGAGGGAGGGGTATTCAAAGAAAAATTCTAAGAGACAAGTTTTTGGTATTTCAACCTACCGCCCGGCGCCCGCACTTTTTAGTTCGAAAATTAAGCATTATAATATTAATTTTAGAAGTGCCAACTAAACGGTGAAAACAAGGTAGTCATTTCGTTTTTTGCAACCATGGAAGAGGTTTATATACATGCTAGCCGTGTTACGCTGATTATATGGAATTGGGCATTGATTTCTTTCTGTTTATTGAATTCTGTGATATACAAAGTCCTGTTCTGGTTAATATGAATTCTATTGCAAATGGAAATGGAAACACTAATGTTTACTATATATTAACAAATGTTGTGTGGATGGCTGTGTTTGGATTAGTCCATGTGTAAAAGTCTACTGTATCATAATCACATGTCACGTTTCATTTAAATGTACGTTATAATCAATCGTTTGCAATTATCACAACAGTAAATTTTAACATCATCTTCACCATTATTATCCTCATCTTCATTTTTTATAATTTATCATTCTATTAACCAAATTGTCATCGTCGTGTTCAAATAATCACTAACCTTCACAGAACTGACACCATTCTGGAGAAACTTCTATCTAATTGGTTTGCACTGTGCATGCATGACTTTATCAAAGTAAGTTCATATTGGCGCTTTGTATTGTCAAAATATAACAGGAATGCATTAACATCATTTTTGTGTGTTTTCTGTGTACTAACCCAAGGATGATACACAATAAGCACTTTACAATTTCATAAGTTATTGTCGATTGCTTCATGGTGTGTATTACTGACGTAGAGGAGAATCAAGCAATCTGATGATTCTGATCAAATGTATCATTCTACCATGCAAGAACAAAAAATATAGAGGCATCGTCCATACTTAGATTTCCTACCCAGCTAACAAATGGGGGGGACGTTAAGAACGTTCTTAAAAGGCTGCACGCAAGGGTTTTGGATAAACGTGTAAAACGTAATAAAGTAGATCACTTAAAACGTTTTCTTGCGACGTTTTTAAAACGTTTTTAAACGTTTGAAAACGTCCTCTAGAACGTAAAAGACGATTATCGTAAATTTAACCAAGAAACCTAGGATGAAAACGCTAAAACGTTTTAAAAACGTTTTAGAAACACGTTTTGCTGGACGTTTTAAAAAACGTTTTGTTGGACGTTTGAAAACGGAACTCGGTACGTAAAATGTAAAATAAACGAAAATTTTTTGAAATCTGAAACAGTTGGTTTTGTACTTTCCATTATTGCACTACACCTATAACCTATTGTCCTATACTAACCGTACCTGGACCTATCCTAATACCTATCCAATCCTACCCTATCCTACCTCAACTGACATACAATAAGTTAGCATCGATTAGTATTATATCGCTATATTTGTTAAGGGTAAACAATAGTGGTTATTTTTTGTTTTTACAAATAGGAAGTCTCCTATAAAGTGAATCACTTTCACGGTATGCAAGTATTTTTGCCAAACTTTGTTATGCATTTGATAACAGAACTATATGCGCCGCTTAAAATGTTCAAAACACTATCGAAAAATGCTCTTTGATATGGTGAAGTGTCATTATAACTGATTATGCAAATTACCATATGAATATGCATTAGATAAAGGGCCCGCTTGCTATGTATTATTGTGCGTTTACGTTGTTGCATGCGTCTATTTTCAGGTTTCCAACTAAGTGGAAATAGAATTTAAATTTATATCACCCAACTGCCCACGCCTAGCCCAAAGGTGCCATACACACTCCGCCATCATCCACCCCCCCCCACACGCACACCACAGACACACAACATACAGGGCCAACACACAATACGCCAGTATACACACATCAGAAATACATTTTAATCAAACAGAGCGCATACATTCAAACGCTCATACAATCGGGACAGGTACAAGCGCGCACACGTTAACTAGATCCACGCATGCCATGTAAACACAACGCACACACGCATACCATAAACACACACACACACACACACACACACACACACACACACACACACACACAAACACACAAACACACACACAGCTATCCAGACACACGGAAACACGGAAACATACATGACAGCTAGGTCCAGTCACGCACACACATAAACACACACACACGCACACACACACACACATACACACATACATGCACGCGCGCGCGCACGCACGCACATACAACACGTACACTCACTCGCATCAATACACACAAACAGCTCTTTCCAGACGACGTGGAAACATTATAGGTTCAATCACACATAAACGCAAAACACGCGCACACACACACACACACACACACACACACACACACACACACACATACACTACACGCACACACACACACACACACGCACACACACACACACAAACAAACAATCGATTTACAACAAAACGTAAATTTTGTAACGTCCACAAACGTTCTCTAAACGTCCTATATCAAACGTTCTCTAAACGTCCTATATCAAACGTTCTGTAAACGTCCTACACTAAACGTTCTATAAACGTTCTATACAAAACGTTTAATTTTGTAACGTCCAAAAAACGATTTTAAAACGTTCTAAAAAAAACTCAACTTTGACGTATATGAAGTCCAACCTAAAAACGTTTTAAAAACGTTCTGAAAACGTTCTGTGTTTGCTGGGTACTCATTTCACATATTAGATTGATATGATAGATACCATTGACGTCATCCTGTCTTACGGTTTTATGCCTTATCACATGTATGTCACCAAATAGGCCTACTTCTAACTTATCCGAAGTGGAATAGAAACTGTGTAAGGGAAATAGTAACATTTCGAATTGTGACGCACTTTTTTTTGGAAAGAAACACGAAAAAATATTGTAGTTTAGTATTAGTGTAGTTTTTTTTTTCAAATGAAAGAAAACAGATGGACGTATTTGGCCTTATTCGAAAATCGCATGAAAAGGTCATGGTGTCTTCAATACTTTGTTTTCGACAAGAAAGATGGAGTTAGTGTACGTCGATTCGGCTTAATTGTAATGACGCAGGACATAAAAGTTATATTGAAAGCATACACAATCGTTAATGTTGGATTTTAAATGTAAAATTTCGTCTGTCAATTTGTTATCTACAGGGGCACGCAGCGCAGTCCCTCTACGTGTTGTACCAAGCAATCCAGATGCAATGCGAGAAAGGACCTGTGGACGCCATCACGGGCCAGGCCCATTTCTCTCTCAACTTTGACTACATTCTGGACGATGAAGTCGAATTCCAGGAAGTGGTAAGAAACAGTGTTGAGTGTCTCAAGACATGTCTCGAGACAGTGTTTGTGTCTCGTATTTCGTCTCGGACTCGGCCGCTAATGTCTCGGCTTCGGTATCTGTCTCAACAAGAAATGTCTCGTGTCTCGGAGGCCAAGATATCGGCGAGACACGAAAAAACAGATCAATTTTGAAGAGTCAGTCTCAGATTCTCAAAGCTTTCCACCCGATCTATAGCAAAAAATGCATTGTGTTTAATGATTAAACCCGGGATTTTAGTTAGGCGTTAAAAGACAAGAGATTAAGAGTTGGATATACCTTGAAATACAGACTGCAGATTTGTTACATTTAATGAACTGACATACCAAAATTAATGTGTTGGGTGTCTCGACTTGTCTCGGTCTCGAGAGAGTGTTTGTGCTCCATAAGAGCTTGAGGGCATTTTTTCGGAATTTAAGGAATCTTAAAAACTTTAACACAAAATTTAGATGCTGGTTTATGTCTAACATATTTTCCTGTCCTGTACTGTTTTCTTATTGCCATGGCTAGTCTCTGGCCACCATGGGCGACGATAACCGGGTGAATTCTTACGTGAAGGTCTTGGATGTTGACTGCATCACCCAGGCCAAACAGAAGATACTAGATGCACAGTACCGGAGGCAGCCTTCTGTTCAACAATACCGGGCTCATGAGATGGATCTAGGTAAGAGAGCCAAAGTTAAATGTTAGATGGACCGCTGGAAATCAAATATTTCTGTCATTATGACATCACTTACACGTATAGTAATACGGATTGGTCGGTATTGTTGGGTCGGATTGGAATAAGATTGGCTGCAGTTAGTTTGGTCTGGTAAAGTTTGATTTGGTTTTAGTGCAGTTTGGTTTGATTGGATTTGGTGTGGTGTGGTTTGGTTTGGTTTTGTTTTTGTTTTTTAGTTAGGTTTGGTTAACTCTTTTGGACTTAATTGCGTACGTTTGCTAAGGTGTGCTTAGGTCAAATTTGGTTTGGATAGGTTTGGAGGTTACAGCACAAACGACCGAAAAGGAAATTTAAAGTAGGGTATTGTATGTAGTTAGGATTTTGTTATGTGTTATGGTTTGAAAGAATTAAAAAGAATGGACTTATGTACAGTGAAGTACACTTACATCAGTTGAATACTATTTTCGCAGAAGATGAATCAAAACTTGACGATGTAACTTTCAGTGACCTCTAAAGTCAAAGTGTAGTGGACAGAGATTAAAGTCATTATGGATTTATTTATACGTATATTTCATTGGTGAGGTTAATAAGAAGATATTACCTTCATAGTTTCTTTATCCTTTGTTACTGAAGTATGGTACCGAGATGATGGAACCAGCAGAGTGTTAAGGGACCAAGATGACAAGAACACATCAAACCGTGAGAGTATCCAGATAAACACCGTCAAGACCTATGGCGTAAGTTGATGTTACGTACTGTAAATATATTTGTCAGATTGGATGCTATAATTTGCCGTGGTGTTCACTTTTACAAAATACTCGCAAGCACGAGTGATGTATCGTGATGGTATGCACGTTCATTTCAATTTGTTTGTTTTGTGTTTAATTAATTGGAAGGTGGTTGAACGACGTGAACATGGTACAGGACAAGACAATGGGGGTTTTCCCACTAGAGTTATATATTCATGATTATAGTGCTATTTGATTGTTTAGGTAGAATTCACTGGAAATCACTTGCATTTTATAATATTCAGTTCAATGCACTATATATTCAAATTCAATACTGTATAATACAAAAGGCATAGAAATAAACATGTGTAAAAGCACAAACATGTATTTGTGGGTAACCATAGTCAAATAATACTTTCAGTGGTTGACCTTGACGAAATGATGCTATACAGTCTATCTCAAAAAATGGCCCAAGTGAAAATTACTTTTTTTATTATATGGAAATCATATACAACCTAGTTATGTTGGGTATTGTCATAAAGCCAAAAGACCATAACCATTCCAATACAATTTTTTTTTTTCATTTCATTTGGCTGTGTCAATCGTGAGATATATTGATTTTTCTGCAATGATGCAAAATCGCGTTTGTCCCAGTAAACTGTATGCGCTATACATATACATGCCGGTTCTGAATATTGTTTAACAAAGCAGCCCACTGCGAGTGTGAAAAATTATTGTGTAATCGTTCAATTTAGCTGAACGAACAGATTTTTCAGGTTGTACATTTCTGATTTCGTATTATTTATAGTACAAAGAGGGTACATAACTTTGATAAAAGGCCCACTAAATGAACGATATGTGTAGATCATGATGTCCGTGTGAATGCAGTCTGGTAAACAGAAGACATGAAGATGTGCAATATCATTTCAATGCCGAGTAAGGGTTATGTGGAGTTTAATTTTTTATTTACTAGATAATCATTAATACACATATTGAAAGACAAAACGAATTTATTTGTCTTATTATTGATTTTTGTAATTCAGTTTTTATGAGTTCCTGTAAGCAACGATACCGCCAATTCAGTTATCAAGACCAATACACAAAAGTGGGACAAACGTGATTTTGCGTGACTGCAAAAGTAATCATAACTTTTGATTTACACAAGTAAATTAAATGGGATTAAGTTTATCAGAAAGCAAACTTATTCTGCTTTAATATGATACCAAACACACATACCTTTTGGGAAGATTACATACCTTAAATATTTTTCTGCCGATTGTACCATTTTTTGAGACACACTGTACATGGGATAAATTACCGACGTACATAATTAATCTGTAAATTAGTTTAGTAGAATGTTGAATTAAAAACCTAAAGCCCGAAGGAGATGCATGCATGAAGGGATATATTATACACTACTACTAAACTTCAATCAGGACATCTACCTAAAGTAGCGTGGGGGGGGGGTAGGGTAAGTGGCGGAAAAAAAATAAAATCCAAACCATATGTCCCCAATTTTACACGGTCAGCCCAGCAGCCGAAAAGTCGGTCAGCGGAATCTTCTGGCCAGCGTCCGAGAACTCACCATTTGTTCCGTCTGTTCCGGAAATTAAAAAAAAAACCTTTAAGAAAAGGAGTATTTTCCGGAAAGGGGGTGTTTTGGGGTTATTAACACCCCCTTTAGCAAAATGGAGTGTCTGAACACCCCAAAACCCCTTTGGTTACGCGTATGCGGGACGGAAGGACGAACGGACGGACGAACGGACCGAGGTAACGCTTATGCCCCTTTGCGGGGGTATCAACAAGTTGCTAAATGTTTCAGCTACTCCGCAAGGGAAATGACCGAGAAAATTACATGTGATTTTATGCGATATTGTATGATTTTTTCCCTCTCTCTCTCTCTTTCTATTGTGTGTACGTCCCGCCTAGCTGAGTGACGATAGCCGAGTTGCTCTTATCAAGAAAGTAGAAGAATCCGACCAACGTGCAACTGCTGTCAACTATACACCCTATGTCCCAGGAAACGAAACCTATCGAGTTTGTAAGTATACACCTTACAACTGGTGTGGGCATACTTTTCTATTTATAATAGACTAATGTTTCAAATACTAATTTCAAACGTACTTTAATTGGTGCTTCATGGCTCATCACGGATCTGCTTAGCTATAGGCTCAAGACTCTATTCGTAATTAAGCGGTAACTGTCAGTGGTCGTGAAACGGTAATTTGTCCACATGTAAAACCTTCTCATCATATTTTTCACCTTAACTTTAAGTCAAGCCGGAACTCGCCCAATCATTAGGTTATTTCATGTACACGCCTAGAGACCTAAGTTGGACTAGAACTAGAAAAGACGATAAGAAACTGGTAACGGTACGACAATAGCGTAATATCAAAATTGGTATCGGTTAGATGTACTTGCCTAGTCAGGACCGCTGATTACGTTGTTCAGATTCCTTCCATTTCAGCTTGAAACTAAAGGCGGCCTTATGTGGTATCATTGTCTGCAGACAGCTACATCTCATTGCCAACACACCGAGAAAATGATACAGATATTAACTGTTGTTCGTGGCATTATTGTTCCCTGGGGAGGAACACCTCTGCCTCAGCGGAAGGGGTGTACGTGCACCCCTAACCCCTGGAAATATGACTTCAGTTGAGCGACATGGGTACACCACTGGCGCTACCATTTAATTCACCAATATGCCTGGATTCTTTCCGGGCGGACCTAATACATTTTCAAACCAAAACATTTTACCAGTCATTTTACAATATGCATGTATGTAAAAAAAAAAGTAACAGCTCGGTAGTCTTAATGATATTTTATATTTTTTGCCTTCATTTTGCTCCAAGACGAAAACAACCGTTGTTCCGTTGATAGGCGCTCTCGTGACTACAGCGAGATAGAGTTTCAGGAAGGACGTACATCGTGGCATTTGGTACGTTAATGGTTCCTCACTATTCTGTTTTCGTTAATGTCAAGTACAAGACATATTGTCCTCGTAGGTCAATATACGCTTTTCAAATCCCTAACATTTTACCGTAACATGATTTCTTCTGATGTAAACAGATTGCTTCACATGATCTTCTGGACAAATGGACAAATTTGCGGTACATGGTCAAGCTCCGAATGTAAAGTTAACATTTCAGTTTTTACCAATTTTCCAGACGACATAATTGATAACTCAAATATCACTGCATGCCTTTTGATTGCTAAAACGTGTTTTAAGGAAAACAAATGTATTAACGAGTACAGACAGATCCATTCCCTTCATCTGAATGAAACCGGTGTCTGAAAAGAGAGAAACCTGTGACGGTGTTTTTCAGTTTGCAAAAACGATGGGATATACAGTATGTACATCACTCTGAATCACTGTGGAGGCTTTTTTGTCAAGTATCTTGGCAGAATTTAAGACGAATCAATCTACAAAAGTCCTCGGTGTTGCTGAGTCTTTGTTATAATCCACAGGTCCCAGAAGATGCAGTGAGTGTTTCCATGTCTGAGATGGGATCGACAATTCAGCTGAAAGCAGAACTCAAGAAGGGCTTGTCGGCTCCCAAACTTCTCGTTATGAAGGTAAAACACTTTCCACACCCAAATGTTATCACGCTGTGCCGCTGCATGGCAGAATTTATTAGCATTAGCTTTTATAAACAAATGGGCGCTAACAGGAAATTGTCTCGAACTTGAACATTAGCTTATTATTTGCAACATTTGCATGGATCACAATAATTTGATTTCAAGTGAAAGAAGGCAATGGTTATTACAACTAATTTGCTATTAAAGAATATGCCTACTTTTTATCTGTTTTGGTCAGAATTGCTCAATTGCTGATTGATTATAAGCTATGCCTTATAGACTAATATTCTTCATCTTGTCCATGTTATAGCCATTTGATTTTTCTTTTCCTTTAGATTGAACAGTTGTCTAATGTCTCGTGTATATGAACATATTTTTGTCTATAATGTTAGTAGACGTCTTTCTATTCGAAGTGTAGGACTATAATCCTTAACATACATCCTTTACCTTTTAGTATTTGTACGTATTTCTTGGGAGAAATGTGATATGGTTTTTAGCGTGATCAACAAAGTTTGTATTAAACTAATTGCATTACTTACTTCAGTTCATTACAGACTTTAGAGTATTTAGGTTAAAATTGCATGTTTGTTTCCATCTATACTGTAATTTATTTTTTATTACAAATCCTGCATCTTTCTCTTGTAATAAAATTACCTCCAGCATAATTTATAATTCCTTCTTGGATTAAACTGTATTTTTTATGTAAATGTGATAACTTCAACTCATCTCAAATCACATCAGGAAAAAACATACCCACCTTAAGTATCATCTTTGTTGTCATACAGAACACCATCAACCCATTCCTCGATGATTTTCTGGATGCGATCTTCAAAAAACCAGAGAAAACGCCCATTCCCATCAAGTGTCTCTTTGACTTCTTCGATGCCAAGGCTCAGGCGTACTCCGATTCTGATCACAAAGAGCTCGCTGATACATGGAAAGGCAACAGGTAATCTAATTTATGTACACAGTAATGAAGTTTCCTCATCAGTTTCCCTATATATTTTGTCAGATACGTTGATACGATCACCTCTTTTAGAATTGTCATTGCTCGTTGTTGATTTGTCATGAAATAACGCATAGGCCTAGTTTGGTACCAAAGCACGCAGTGTTTTTTTTCTTTTTATAAGCGAGGAATTACATTTCCACTGAATGGTCGGCTTTCGATTATAAATTGTTGCTGTGGACAAACACATTGCCTTCCTTCCACCTCCAAAAAGCAAACCAGTATGTATTTGTTTTATCCTGAAAGTATTCTTCATCTCTCACTGCTTGTAGTCTTCCCCAGCAATTCTGGGTGACGTTCCTGGCCCATCCTTGGTACATCTTTGAAATGCGTCAGTCTCGTAGTGCTGATCAATGTGTCTCTGTTCTCACTGACATGTTGGACAATGCCTGTAAGAAAATCATCCCACAGAAGAAAGAGGTAAGT
This sequence comes from Eucidaris tribuloides, assembly GCA_001188425.1. Lineage (NCBI taxonomy): Eukaryota > Metazoa > Echinodermata > Echinoidea > Cidaroida > Cidaridae > Eucidaris > Eucidaris tribuloides. Next base: position 9,911 of record JZLH01S0040095.1, read on the forward strand.
TTACCCTGAACTTATCCTATTTATCCCTTATTTCAAACAGCTAAGTAGGAACGTAATAAAACCCCGATGCTCTCTTAAATTGTGTATTAGCATGCACCTTTTCAGCAAAGTGAATCATTTTTGAGAATAGAATTTGTGTTCGTTCCTAATGCTCGAAGCTTGAAAAATTGAAATAAAATGAACTTGAAATAAAGTTGCTGTTAGTGTGATAAAGCATGAGTGTTTCCATACCTACCTGTTTACTAAATGACAGAATGGGATTGGCTAAGTACATTTTCTTAGTGTACATAATTTATCACTCACTCATTTTTCCCAGGCTGCATCTCTGAACCGTGTCATATATCTGAAGAACCTGCCT
>JZLH01S0040104.1:0-11066 GCA_001188425.1 Eucidaris tribuloides
GGCATACTGATGGAGATTATTTTAAAATGAGTCAACTTTTGACTTCAAAATAGTTTACTTGATTCAAGAATAGTTTTTACTCCAAGTTGAGGACTACCCCAATCATGTCATTTACCTTTAATGGTTCTCACACTCTAACAATGGCAACATCAATACCAATACTAAAACTAACACTGACTTTTCAACAAAAAAATTAACTGTCAGAAAAATTTCACTTATTTCAGATTAGTTGACTACTCTGTGCCTTTGAAGTTGATGTAAGCATCATGTCACAACAGTATTTTCTACTTGCCAAAGAGGGCACTATTCACTTGCACACTTTTTTGAGACATGTTGTATAATCCTTTTTTTGACTGGAGGGGGGGGGGAGGGGTGCACTGTTATGTGAAGGCAAAGAAAAACTCACTTTAGAGAACACCACTTGGTTGAGGCCAGAGTGAATTAGGTGCACTGTGCCTTTCCTCTCTGCTGCGATCAGGAATGGAAGATTATCGGCCCATGCTGTCACCTCAACAATCGTTTCTGCAAATTGCAAGTGATATGATGAGAGTTCTGATTAGATCTGATTTCCTCTCTTTGTATTTAAAGTGATAGGCTAACATTGTGGAGCTTCAATTGAAAAAAATGTCAAACCTTGATATCTGAGCTACATAGTAGTGTTCAAATGGACAAATAAACACCCTAGAATCCAAAAGTTTGGAAAGTTACACTGCCAATGGCAAGTTACGCATGAATAAACAATTAAAACTCGGGGCGAGTTTTAAAAGCCTAGGTGTACACACAGTAAGTCTATGGGAGGAAATGGGCAAGTGAATCTAGTCAACTTACGATTCTCACTTTTTTAAAGCACTAAATAATCATTTTGAAATACAATTTTTTTCAGGGCTTCATTTTTGGACCTCATCAAAGACACTGGTAGCATGGGGAATCATGTGGCTCAGATTTTTTTAACTGTGGTAAATGTTAGCCAATACCTTTAAGGTTTAGCTGGCTTAGTAAAAAAATAATATACAAATAATGAATGTTTATGAGTTCAATGGTATGAATATTTTCATGAGTTGAATGGACCGAACTTTAACCTTTCAACGAATGAAAATAATTGTAGGCCTACTATTGAACAAATGATAAAACATTCATTATTTGTTTTACACAACATTATAAAGTAGATCTTTGTCATTTGATGGGATTGTAAAGTATGAAAAAAAATAGCCATACATAGGTCTATATTCTGATACTCTTTCTGGCTTATTCACAAATTCAGCATATTCAGTGTATGTGTGTATACTTTAGATGTCTTTGCAGTTTCCTCATTTTAGTCTAAATTTCACCAAATATTTAAATCCTTATTAAAGCAGTGAGTACGGTTATGTTTAAACTTCAAACTTAAAACTCACGTACATTGCACAGTAAGTGGGACAGCACGTATACAATACGTGAAGCGCACTGCGAACCTTGGAATGGGACAGAAATATAACCAACATGCATGCAAAAATATAACCAATGTGCACGCAAAAATATAACCAAAATTCACGCTGCGCTGAATGGAGTATTTATTCAATATCATGTGACCAACAATCCTCCAATCAAATGACAAGGATCTACTTGGGTGTTGTATAATATAATCTTTGAAAAAACCCGTTACCTTCATGCTATTAATGTGATGCACTAGCTTTTGCCAAGCAGGTTAACAGGTCTGTAAATCCCATCAGATTATAAATTAAGTCAAAACTCCATCAAAACAGACACCATATTTTTACATTAATAGTAATAACAAAAAACGTGTGTTTTGGAGCACATTTCTTTGGAAAGGTAGTCAGAAGTATTGGCTATCTACAACCTATTTATGAGCGTTTAGAATAAAACAATGTGTAAATCTAATGCACTCTGCACAGAAAATTGTAAGTTTTATAAAAAAATGACTCATTCCAGGAACTCCATCCGTGTCTTAAAGGTTAGTGACATGATTGGGAACACTTGAAAATGCCTCAAGAACCAAATGAGTTGAAATGTATACCAACTATACACCAGCTGGAGTGGATCTCCCAGCTGGAAGGATTTGTCTCTAATTTGTTTACTTAAGGAGAATCAAGCATGAATATTAATTCTATCAGGGCACGATAAAAATAGGACCCATAGAGAGCCACACAGCAGGTTTGCTTGCCACGAGAGATATTGACATTTATCATTTTAGAACGAGTCAACGTCCGACTACAAGAATTTCACAGGAGAATCCTTGCATAGTTTACTTGATTCTAGAGTACATGTAGTTTCAGCCCAAGTTGAGGACTACCCCCAATCATGTCATTTACCTTTAATGTGATGCACTAGCTTTTGCCAAGCAGGTTTACAGGTCTGTAATCCCATTAGATCTCAAATTAAGTCAAAACTCCATCAAAACAGACACATATTTTTACATTAACAGTAACAAAAAAGTGTGATTTGAATCACATTTCTTTGGAAAGGTAGTCAGAAGTACTGGCTATCTTACCCCTTATTTATGAGGTTTAGAAATAATACAATGTGTAAATCTAATGCACTCTGCATAAAAATTGTCAGTTTCATTTAAGAAATGAATTCCAACAACTTTATCCATGTCTTAAAATAGTGACAAAATAACTTACCAAATCTCAGGCAGGTATTTAGCCTTTGACAAGTCTCATCAAAAAGTAATACTTCTTGGTCCGAAGCTACACATACACCAGCAGATGACCCACAGGCACTGATGTGGGGGAGCTTCGTTATCTATAAAATAAAAGAACATAACCATCAGATGTAAGACTAGTTTAAAGGCAAGGACTGTCATTAGCACCCCTCCCCTCATATGAAAAGCAAGCTAGCAGTGGTAAGAGGTAATCTAAAACATTACTTAGATCTACACACACCATACACTGACTGTGTGTAGCTGCAGCTACTAGCTGTGACCCCAATCATTGCAGCACAAAGGATCATTATCAAATGTGTCAAAATGAAATGGCACCTGGTGACTTTACGAAGTATTTTGTCTTAAGACGACTTTATTATCGGTTGAGGAATACAAACAAAATGCTAGAGATACCCAAGCCCTGCTGTACAAATTTTTTTTTTTTAATTATCATACCAAGGAACAAAGAACTGGAATCAGCTCCCCAGAGAGTTAAAAAGAAATATGTCTTTCGGTGGTTTTAAGATGCATGTTTGAAGGGAATATAAGTTTTAATCTGTGTTATTATAATTCAAAGGATGTATAAATTACTATTTATGCAAATATTTTTTTCTCTTTTTTTTTTTCTCTTTCTTCTTTTTTCTTTCTTTCAGTCTAAGTCTGTTTTTTATGCCTATTGGGGCATTCCATAAAGGTCGGTAGATTTTTCATTAATTAAAAAAAAACACGAAAGACATTCAGAATCTGTTATTGGTGTGATAATTGATATGACCTTTGGGCATAAAGCTTTCAAATAAAAAAAAAAAATCCCCAAAACTAAACTTGGGCTTTAATATATACAGAATGTATTCTATTTAGTATTTACTTTACATGTACTTATCCAAAGTACATGTAAGTATTTATTTGTCCATTTTTTAGCAATTTATTATTTGTTTTGCATGAATTAAATATTGTAATTTAGTGTAATTTATTATTCATCACATTTATGACTTTACATTGTACAAAAATGATGCCTTATTTTTATATAATTATACTTTTGTGTTATTTTATGCTTCAGGACCCTGGGGAAGACCAGTAAATTTGTCTTACTGACCAGGCTAAAGATTTGTAAATAAATAAATAAATAAATAAATAAGATTGTCCACAACTTAGGACCACCCTACCTTCATCATCTAGTTTTCCTCGAGATTGTATCTTCTAACTTCTTCAACCAGACACCTTCGTTCCCACTCCACTGCACTCTTCAACTTTCACCAGCGCCCCCCGTGCCTTATTGCGCCCACACTCTGGAACAACTTACCCATCCACATGACCACATCCGTGAACGTAGATCATTCAAACAATTGCTCAATAGACAGACGTCTGTTCACTCAATCTAAACTTATATCCAATTATCCAGTGTTGTAGTCAAGACTAGGCCATCCGAGACCAAGACCAAGACCAAGACCAGACACCCCGAGACCAAGATCAAGACTAAGAAAAAGAGGTCCAAGACCAAGACCAGAAGTCCGAGACCAAGACCAGTACTTTCCGAGACCAAGACCAAAACCAAGACCAGCGTTTCAATTGACACTAATTTGTGCATGTTTTGAGGATAACGCAACTTTAATACAAGTACAGCATTAACTGCCTACTGCTTACACATTGCAATCAGTCTGTAATGGGATTTTTATTTTTTATAAAATCAATAATTAATGAAGAACATTAAAAATCATACTTTTGTTTCATTTGTCACATGTAAAACACCTCCCAAAGTTTAACACAAAAAAGGTCTACGACTATGAGTCAATATGATAGGTACATGTGTACAAATTGCACAAACGACTGAGAAACAATTTGAAATTGAAAAGAATACTTTTTCCCATGAGCACATTTGCCCAAGCTACTGAAATACAGATCAGATAAAGAAAAAATTGTTGTTAACAACCGGTTGGAGATTATAAGTACGAGTTAACTCGTGTTGGGGTCTATTGAGAATGAGTGTTATAGCAAAATCAAATCATCTCCAGTGGGTTAATAATCTTGTTTCTTTCATTCAATAATTTTGTTTTTTTTATTCTTGATTTTCTTTTTATTTTCTTACATTTCTGTCTTTCTTTCTTTGTTCTTACTTTTTTTCATTCTTTTTTTTTCTTTTTCTGTTTTGTTCCTTTCTATTTGTATTTCTTTCATGAAGTCATTTTTATTTCACTCTACCCTTTTCTCTTTATTTCTTCTTTTATTTGTTAATCTTTTGTTGATTCTTTATTCTGTTAGTCTTAATTGCTTTTTCTTTCTTTCTGCCTCTTTCATATGTCTTTCTTTCTATTCTCCTTTTCTTTATTTCATCCATTCTTTTTCTCTCTTCTTGCTTATGTTTTCTATCTTTCTTTCCATTTTTCTTCTTCTTTTTTCATTAAATTTTATTCTTATTTCCTTATGTTCTATAATTATCTTTCCTTTCTTTGTTTTATTCTTATTTGCAATCTTTCATTTTTCTTTTTCTTTCTTTCATTCTAGCGTTTTCCCTTTCTTACTTCCTTTATTTGTCTTTTATCTTTATTATTATGTTTTGTTCATTCTTTACTCTTTTATATTCTTAATTCACTTTTCTTTCTTTCTGCCTCTTTTCCATGTCTTTCTTCCTTTCTCCTTTTCTTCATTTATCATTTCTTTTTCGCTTTTCTTGCTTTTTAGTTTCTTTTTTCTCTTCTTCATTCAATATTTATCTTTCTTCTTCTTCCATCTGTCTTCTTTCTCTTCTTTCATTCTTGATGTCCTTTTCCCTTCTTTTTATTGTTTTAAAATTTCTTTTCCTGCTATCTTGATGTTAATCTTCTTTGTCCGTTTTTCTTTAGTTTTAAGTCTTTCGTTTGACTTTTTATTCCAATCTCTCCGTTTTTCTTTCTTTCCATCTTTCTTTGTTACCTTTTCTTCCTTTTCTTCTTTCTCTGTTTGTATGTTTATTCCATACTTCTTCTTTTGTTCCCTACCATGTCTATCTCGTTCAATTATAAGAGGAACGACCAGAATATATTGCATGAGAGAACTCACTATTGCCGGTTCTTATATGTAGAAGATCTGTGTTAAAACTATGTTTAAACGCACTCTGCATGTTTGAACGCCCTATATACATGCCGCAAAATTGCAGTTTGCACATGTGCAACAATAGGGATTTTTATGCATTATTATCATTTTAGTTGCTGCCTTGCTGGTCTCAGGCTGGTCTCGGCCAAAAAATCCGAGACCAGAAGGTTCGAGACCAAGACCAAGACCAAGACCAGAAGGTTCGAGACCAAGACCGAGACCAAGAAAGAGCATACTGGTCTCGAACACTGCTTATATCTTTATAACATTACACGTTTGCTACCTGAGTCATGTAGTTATAATTTGTAATTTAGTTTAATTTTTGTTTTATTATTTATGTTCGTTACTTTATGATTTTACAATTTATGTAAACTGTATTGTATTTTGTTCCAATAATATGTAACGTTACAATTTAGTCCTAATTCAAGTCTACTACTAGGAGAGACGAGATAAACTATTTATTTGTAAGACGTGTAAAATGTCCGTCACAAGATACGGAAAATGCCTGAAAAAAAATCAAAAAAAATGTAAACTTAATACACAGGCCGAAGCTTTCGGTCCATTTGAAACTAACGTTAGATCTATATACAAAGCGCTTTATAAATGATATATGTTTATAGCCTATATAGGCAACAATCTGACAAATCACAAATAATGACTGTGTCAGTCAAGACAATCATGAGCTGATGACTGTCAATGTGATGTCCCATCAATCAGGCATCATCAACAATGATCATCATCAGGCATGTCAGGCTAATTCTTACTTAGTCTACTCTTACCAACGCATTATCAGAATGGCCAATTGTTGACAACGTATTCACTCGGAACAACGCGGTTCCCGACTCTTGACGAGCTCCAAAATTGGCCGTCTCCTCGCCTCCAAAGTCCAGTTCGACGTGATTCCAGCTCATATTGATGTTGATGTGGACCTAAGCGCGAAGCTGGCATGCATGACATGCAGTCGACTGACTCGACTCGGCGGCTAGGCTGCGCTGCTGAACTTTGCTGCTGAGCTGAGTGGGGGCTATCCTCTCGCCGATACTACCCGGGGACGTTTGCATACACTGTACTGTTCGCAGTGATTGACTTTCCCGCGTGCACGAAACGCAGAGCAAAGAACTAGTCTAGAGGTCGGGGGTGTGGCCAATTTTCACATGACGTACATAGGTTATGAATATTTATTTTCACCTTGCGCGGCGCGGCGGTAAGATTGGAAGAGGCACATCACTGCCCAGGGATCACAATCACAACATTATGAAATTCAAGGTTTACCCTTAGACCAGTGGCGTAACAGCCGGGAGGCAAGGGGACAGACCCCCCCCCCCCCGGGAGGGTACTATTTGCCTAGTAAGGTAAATGGGAGAATGCCGCTCTAATTAGTGACTTTTTCGCAAAAAATCTGTGAACATGGGTATGGTTTCTGGGGAAAAAATCCTGAATTATTTTTAAATTTAACTATTTACACTTGATATTTTCGCCTATTTCATCGCTAAATTAGTGCACAAAAATGCCATTTTTCTTAATAAAAAACCTTATTAAATAATGGGTACCATTTTCCTCCAAAATGACCCTTAAAAAAGGGTCAGGTTTTTCGACTTCAGCGACACACTCACGTCGGAACCAAATCTGAGTACCCCCCCCCCCCGGGGACAGACCCCCCCCCCAAGAATTTTTAATCGGGAAAATCTACGAAAACCGGGAAAAATGAAAGAAAGGACGCACATTTTGGTTGCCGGGAAATCTTTGGCTCTGTTACGCCGCTGCCTTAGACTGGATGAGTAGCTATTTATCTAGCAGATTTCTTCATCACTAATGGAATTAATGCGGAATTAATGCATCTATTGATGCATGGATTGGTTCTATTCTAGGACCAACACTATTTCTGCTTTATAGTTACTGAGAACTATAGTTAGGGAGAATCATGATTCTGTAACGATGAACACTGGAAAACAAGCAATTGCCTTTACTGGACCCAAATTAGGCCTATGGAACATTGTTCCTATAAATTTATGATAAAAATGCCTCGTTACAGATTTAGAAAACTGTTGAAAAGATATTAAATCGAAAATAAAATCTTAGAAAATCGTAGGCCAACCTGATAAAGCAATTTATAAGTTAATAATAATATTCTAGTGTAAATATGTTCATTTCTTCTCAGTGATTCATGTTAATCATACAAAAAATTTCACTTCCATGAACATCGAATGATAATTAATACAAGAAATAATGTCAGTTTTATTTACGAAGAAAGCTGGACACTGTCTATATATTCCAGCGATCAATTATATTGAACTTCTCATAAAAAAAAAATTGTGTCAGAATAAAATGTAGGCCTTATAACTTTATCTTGCTATATAATTCATTTAACACGGGGGCTAATCCCGTTTAGCACTGCACTATATTGTTAGCCCCCTTTACCACAACTAATTTGCTATTTAATTCATTCATTTTAAATCATAATTCATGTATATGTTGTATATGTATATTTCATGTGTGTGTTACAAATTGTTAAATATCTAAAATATGGTAAATAATTTCATTGATTATTTGATTGATTCATTCATTCACAATCTCAAACTCATGTGTACACTTGCACAAGAACGAAAATTCGCGCGGACAACGTCATGTCAAAATTGGCCCCACCCATAGAGATGGATATAAGTAATCCATCTCTATGGCCCCACCCCAACCTCTAGTTCCGCTCTTCGTTTGCTACACTGATCTCCCCAGTGTAGAGTTCAGTAATCCTCATTCACGTAACAGTTTATTGTGTAACAAATTTGTAAAGAATAAAATAGAAAGAGTGAACAAAAACACAATGATAAATATAATATAATAATTACTTCAAGTAATGAAATATGTGTATGAATATTTCATGAAATTACACTTGAAATAATATCAAAATCTAAACTTCCGAATCGGTGAAATCGCGGCTTCAAGGAAAATGGCGACGCCCATTATCTCAAAGTGTTTTTCTCTTTGTCGACCGAAATTGTTAATTTTAAGGAGCTGGAAAACTTATCCGAACACAAAGGGACCGCTTATGTCTGTAAAAAATGCATATTCAACCACGTCACTCAAATTTTGTCGTGAAAAGTATAGAGAAGGTAGGAATAAATTCGTTAAATTTACACTACAAAACAAAAAACAAACGACAGCAGGCCCTCGATTGAATTTCTCCACAGGCATAACTTCAAAATGTGCTCTGCGAGAAAAGCTCCAGATCTATCAAGTAAAAAAATTACAACCAGAGTATTCATTCAGGGCTAAACTTCCAAAAGTACTGAGAAAAGTCTACATATGCTCCAGCGGCCATATTCAAAAAGGGAGTAGATCAGACGGGCAGCTAATTAGCATGACGGCAGTATTCGGCATAGGCATCCATACATGCCAAGATTTAGAACACATCATTTTTCGTGCAGCAATCAATGAATGCATCTCCAGGAATTTGAATATACTTGGTGACCATCAGCATGGACTTAGGACCGCGGGCGTCGTCGCGAATACTCAACTTCTGTCACAATTTCAATCACATCTTTTAATGGGTACGATAAAACCAAACAGCGGGGGGTCGAGAGCAGAAGGAGACGGCAATAATACTGGACTTTGAGAAAGCCTTTGATACAACAGTGCCTATGTGGCGATTACTACATAAATGAACACTACGGGGTTAGAACTCTCTTGCAGTGATTGCGATTTTTAACCTAACCGAGAAACAATGCAGGCGTCATTCAAGGTAAATCATATTCTAAATCTGTGTATGTATACTGCTGGTGTCTGCACGCGCGCAAGGGACAGGTGTTTAGGATCCGCTGCTCTTTGGCTTGTTATATTAAATTGTATCCCGCAGACAACATATCTATCTAAGTTTGTCTCTTTGGCGGATGACTGGCCTTATCTTCAGGCCCGGTGAAAAATCAGAAAGACTGTCGTATACGCTGTCAACGGGCATGCTCGACACAGATCGTAATGGGGAAGAGGAAAAGTGGCAAAAGATTTAAACATTTTGGAGCGAAAAGTGTGCAGTATTTAGTTCCGTTTCAGACCATTAATGCGCAAAGTGTTAACATCAATGAGATTCACAGGAAAGAGAAGAAGAATTCGGCCTGATCACTTAACTATACTTTATCTGGTAATGACACTACCGCGAAACAAGTCATCATAAGTATGCTTGGAGTGCAGCCGTTGTCGTTCCGATATGAATAATGGAACAGGGCATATAGATATGTCAGTTTCGGCGAAGCCATAGGCGTTCTAGTATAAATTATCCGGCGTATATTTGAGTTAATGCACGCAATAATGTGAACAACAGCTAAGCCTAATCGCAAAGGCCTTGTTAGGCTGCACGTAGAATACTGGGCAGTTCGTATGGAATTCACACAGCTAAGAAAAATAAAGTACACAGCTGAGGCCTGTCGGCACGTCGAGGAACAGCACGTGTCATTATCATAGTGACTAGACTCATGGGAGGAGGGGGGGCGTCGAACTTTTCCCGCCAAGTTCAGCTTACATCTAGTACAACGTCTAGAAGGCTTCCGCTACTTCAAAGTAGGACAAGTAACAACAGCCTTGTCATGCTTCAGAATAATAGCTATTTAATCAATGCGACATTGAGCAGAAACATCTGAAAAGTATTTCATCCATATGCAAACCAGCTACGCACTCATCTCTGTACACGTATGGCAACACAGAGGCACAACTAAAACGCATTCGCTATTCGCCAAACATCAAATTCCAGCCCACCATATATCGCTTTTCCAACTGACGCAAGAACATGGAAGGTCTCTAGCGAACATATAATTTTTAAAATAAAGCATCAAAAACTTCAAGACATGAATAAATTTTCGAAGCGGCTCTTATCACAAACATTTAGCAATTGGTATGAGGCAGCTCGCTGACTTACAGTCTCGTTCTGAGTGATGCTCCGTGGAGGTTTTCACGATACGCAGTATCCAGATCGGCGAGATCCAGACTAAAGGCGCACTCCTCGTCCAACACAGTGCAAATTCAGCGACTGCATAAAATGAACCACAGACCATTATTTGTAGCTACTAGTCTAATGTATAAAGTAGATTGCCATGCATGGGAAAGTAGAATCTATTAGGCGGCGGAGCGAGGGGACAGGGGGGACACGTCCTCCCCTAATTAGTTGGGGGACTGCACAGACACTGCAGCTGTCCTGCGCACCCCCAGACCCCGCCCGCTGCCAAAAAAAAAATGGCAAAATGAAAAAAAATAGGGGGGGGACTAGAAAAAACAAAAAATATTCGGCAGTTTGTCGGTCATGGGCTAGCAGAAAAAATTTTCGGGGGCGATCGGCGCCGGCCGGGCTGCGCGGCCCGGGGCGACGGGCACCCCC
>JZLH01S0040104.1:16415-27328 GCA_001188425.1 Eucidaris tribuloides
CCATATATTGTCGTGTTCCGTTACCCCACTGTTCCCAGTTACCCCATGTTACCCTATCTAATTCATGTTACATGGGGTATTCCCGTTTATCACCACCATAGGCCCGATCTCAGCCTAAGTGTCCAATGGGGTCATAATGTAACCGTTAAAAATAACCATAATGAGTAATTGTGACATGACATGTTTCCTATAAGGTGTAAAGAAATCAAATCTGCCAATATCACCTTTTAAACTGATGTGCTAATTTTGTGTAAAATGTGTAACATGAACTTGATTAAACATGTAAATGACAGATACGTTACCATGTTTTATTAAAGCCTTATAACACTGTGGAAGACCCGTTAAAAAGTGACGACTTTGCTATTGACCTATCTGACAGTGTTTGAATGACAAATAAACACCTAGAACACAAAAGTCTTGGACAGTTATGCTGCATAGTACAACTATGTGCAGATATAATGGCACAATTTAATTTTATTTCGGTGATAGAAATTCTGCAAACACGCAGTCCTATGGAGAAGCTGGAATGGTCTCTCAATATTTTCACTTTTTAAAACACTTATGATTGATTACTCTGAATTTTTTCAGGGTCATTTTTAGCCGTTATCAAAGACACTAGTCGCATGGGGATGAATTGTGTAGCCTCAGATTTTTTTAAACTGAAACATGTTATACAGTGCCTTCTAAATATCTTTTGATTTTTCTCAGAAAAGTTCATTTTCTTATACTTATGGATTTTGCTTAAAGATAATTACACATTGCTGTTTTAGTCGTGTTTCGATGCGCAATGCCAAAAAAATACTTCGGTACGTATTTTGTATTGATTTGCAAGTCCTTACTTCCTTCATATCATACCCAACGGTTGTTTTAGTACTTACAAACGGGTGTTGAAAGTCTGAGTCCATACGTCATGAATTTGTTTTTTATGAGAAAAACAATAACGACATTTACCAGAATTGTTTTCTTTCTGTGAGTTTCCCTTTTGCTCAAAATGCGAATCACGAATTACTGTCACCGTGCAAGGACGGCGGAGCGCCCTGATTGTGTCAATCGCTACGCCCCGGCGCGACCGTTGGCTAAGTTTGATCGGACCATTGGGACGGCACGTGCACGTTGACGGTCGCCGGATTTTTTAAATTGCTCCTGAAAATGAAAAAGGATGAAGTTTAACCGTCCAGATATTAACAAACTCAATATTTTACGCCCAGTCTCCGATGAGAGTGTTTAATTCTTATATAATCTTCACATTGGATATGATTTCAGCTGATTTGATTTCATATAGATGTTTTTTGACGTGCAATCAATACAATCTTTAAGAAACACTCAAAAACATTTCTTGCAAATACCTGCCTTTTCTTGCATTTTTTTGTTACTAGTTTTGTAACTTTACTCGGTGGATCTTAAGTACTAGATATTGTTTACAGCCAAGATCTTTTTAAAGTAACGTATCTGTTGCCCACACGCTCCGACTTCAGATTTTAACGCGCCATTTTCTCTAACGTGATTGTCTTTGCCTATATCGTCTAAAGAATCAACTTGGGTAATTTCAAAGGATGTTCAGGGAATCTAAGTTTTGCTTACTTATTTTTTCGGCATAAATCATTAAAAAATGTTTAGCGTACGTATCTGTTTGGACAAGATAGCATACAATATGTGGCAAAGTTTGTTTCGCCGAAACTACTGAGCGTCATTTTCTTAGAGTTTTTTTTTTGCATACTGATCAAGTGGTTATGCGCATTTACTAGCGAGGGATAATACTACTTGGTAATCTGTAATATCTACATGGTACAATCGAAAATATAGGTAACGTATCTGTGCTCATTTTTTTTTTTTTTTTTTTCCGTGTCCTGACTTTTTCTTATTGAAACGTTTCTTGTGGTTTTAACTCCAAGCCGCTTAAAGAACATTCAGGAAGACCGTTTAAAAAATTGTCAAACTTTGCTATCTGACAGTATCTGACAGTGTTTGAATGGACAAATTAATACCCTAAGCACAACAGTTTGGACTTTATGCTGTCACTCGTACAATATGTGCAGATACAGATTGGCACATTATTTTATATCGGGCGATAGGAAATCTGCAACACGCAGTCTAGGAGAAAATCTGGAATGGCTTCAATTATTTTAACTTTTAGACCATTAATGTTGTTTACATTGCACTTTTTTTCAGGGTTCATTTTTAGACCGTATCAAAGACACTAGCAGCATGGGGCATCATGTAGCTCAGATTTTAAACTGAAACATGTTTACATTGGCCTTTAAGTTATCGCTTTTACATATCAAAATGGCTGCTAGAACAAAATGTTCAGAGGAAATATTACATAGCCTACTGTCTAATATTTTTCAGGGTTCCAGATCATGTTGACATTTTTAGTAACGTATCTGTTGCAACTTCGGACAAAGCACGTGTTGAACGTGAGGAAAATAAAATCGATGTACTGCCTGGAAAGTAAGAGAAAAATAACGGTGTTTACCATGGACAACCACCATGGATATCATTCATTTCTTCACAGATTTTAAGATGTATTTTTTCACTTTTCTTATGAAGCTTCACGGTGGACAAAAATAGCTCCCTGGCTCGTGTCAGTAGTAAGCCATTTTGAATATTCAATATATCTGAAATGTTTTTCCTCTGTGAAAAGTGTTTTGCCCATAAAGGGATGCCAATCGGTTAACAAAGACGGGATTGGACAGAAATTATGGTATTTTTTTTCCATTTAAATATCGCCGGGGGACAGAAAAATGCTAAATGTGGACACTTATCTGAGAATGGGCCACATTATTGTTAGCTCCTTTTGCCATAACTAAATTTGCTATTTAATTCATTCATGTTAAATCATAATTTATGTGTATGTTGCTATACCTCTTGTATATTTCATTGTGTGTTACAAATTGTTAAATATTAAACATTAGTAATAATTTCATTGATTGATTGATTCATTCATTCATATCTCAAACGTCATGTGATACCTTGACAAGAACGAAAACTCTCGCCGCGGACAACGTCACTGTCAAAATTAGCCCCACCCCCAACCTCTAGGTTCCCCTCTTCTTTTGCAATCCTCAACTTCACGTAAAAAGTTTATTGTGTACAATTGTAAGATAAAATAGAAGAGTGACAAACACAATGATAAAATATATTAGTAATCATTACTTTAGTAATGAAAATATGTGTATGAAGATTTCATGACATTACACTTGAAATAATATCAAATCTAAACTTTCCAATCGTTGAAATCGCGCTTAAAGGAAAAATGGCGAGCATATCTGTCCAAGTGTTTTTTCTCTTGTCGACCGAATTGTTATTTTAGTAGTGGAAAACTTATCGGACACAAGGGCCCGCTTATGTCTGTAAAAAATGCATATTCAACCACGTCACTCAAATTTTGTCGTGAAAAGTATAGAAAGGTAGAATAATTCGTTAAATTATACACTTAAAAGCTGACTGTTCTCTCCAGTCCCACACGGCAACTCACGAACTGCATAAAAATAGACCACACATTTTTGTGGCACTAAAGTCAGGAAAGTACTTGTCAATGATAAGTAGTCTAATGATAAAGTGTTCATGCAGTGAAGTATAGGCGCGGAAGCGAGGGGACGGGACACGTCCTCCCCCCTAATTTTAGGGGGGGGACTGCACTGACATTGCCTGTCGCCTCCCCCCCCCCCCAAAAAAAAAAAAATGACAAAAAAAGTTGGGGGACTAGAAACAAAAATTGACAGTTTCCGGTCTGGTGCTGGAAGAAAAAATTTTTCGCGCACCCCCTCCCGCGCTCACACATGGGGATAGCTCATACTTTTATGTACAAAGTCAGCGATGGCCTTTCTTATGCCAGGTATCGCAGAAATTGCTCTGGAAATTCAGTCTTTTTACAAAGCTACTGAAATATTGTTTTATAATGGCTAGTAGATGATTTGACATATGTTATGAAAATTACGACTCAACATTTCAGAAGTCTTTTAATTTTTCTAAACATGATGGGTACAGACATTTAAATTTCGCGACGAGCATTTTATTTAGTTGCCTTGAATTGCAGTCACACGTCCAAACTTTGTTCGTTGTTTCCGAGTAGGGGCGTATGTGGTCCATATAGCTGCTGCTTAGGACCACAGTAGCACAGTAGGTTCCGTCGCTGAGGCTGTTTTTCGGGGGCTAGTTGACCCTAAAATTTGTGGACCCGGGCTTTGCGAGAAAAAAAAAATTCGGTCGGTGTTGTGCTAAACTACACAGGTCCAGAGAAAAAATATTTTTTTATTAGATCATAATGTAGGAAAATTAATAGAAATTGCGCCCAGCTGAGTGATTCATACTGATCTAATGTAATGCGTGGTAAATTAGATCTTACTCATCTTCTTTAGATTTTTGCTGTAGTAGTTCTATCAACTTTCAGTAAATTACTTTTACTTCGATTATCTACGATGCTAAATGCTTTGAGTGATTCTTAGTCAATTGCTGTTGTCCATCAGACATTAACTGAGTAGATCTAACATTTGACCAGCATGTAGAGGATCTTGGACCAAATCTCAGCCGAGATGTTACTTCATCTCGCCAAGTTTGTCTACCAGCATCATCATATTTTATAATTCTCTTGTCATTTCCAAGGCCAAGAAACACTAACATACATGCTAACCCTACATCACACTAACATTTGTGGCATGCCACACATGCGCGAGATCTGTGGTGGAATGATGCACCTGCTAGGCAACTCCAACAAGTTCAGAAGAAGTGTGATTGTGGGAATTCTGTTAAAATTCATGACTCCAACTTTCCATTTTCTTGTGATTCAACTCAAAACATACAGTAAAAACAATTTTGGCATGTGTGGTCTAGACTAAGAAAGATAGCTAAAAAGGGGGCAGAAATGGATAAAACATGAAATTTTCTACACATGATATTTTTGTTTGTGTTTTTCAACTTATGAATGTTTTATCAAACTCGCTAAACCAATTTTTACTGCCTAATTTTACAAAGTGAGTGTATGATGTTTCAATTTTCTGCCATTGGCCTGTAGGGTCCCTTTTCACAACGACGTCCATTATCCTAGACTATTGCTAACGGCAATCCTAAGTGGTGTGGAGATGGACACTCTGTCCTAAGTCGTTTCAAATACGACAACGTCACTATAACTGACCTTTCTTGACTGAGTACATATGTTGTAAACGATTAGTTTTCGCTTGAAAAGTATCGAATAAAAATATGTTTCTTTATCTGCGTTTGACTTGTACAAGTCGTAAAATGTAGATATTATTTTCCTGGACACTACACAGTGTAGTCTTTTATGCAGACCTGTGTTGTTTTCTAAGTTTAACTTCTTAGTAGCAAAAAGATTACGCGTATTTTGTAAAATAAACATATAATCAAATATATTTGCAGTTGTTTATGACATGATATGATTTAAAACAAATGCATTTTGCACTAAATTACACGTATATATGAAATATGGTATAATTTTGTAGACTAATACAGAACAATACAAGTCATGCTGATGTGGTGGTGAGAGGCTGTCACGGTCACTGACCTCCACTCAGTGGTCACGGAGGGCTGTGTTTGTTGATTTGTTTTAACTCTCGCGGGGTTTCTCGGCGCTTTATGGCATTCCTTCTTGAATTATGAATATGATATGTATATTATTTTGTTAGTTAGTTCAGAAAGGTGCCCTCTTTCAGAAAATATATTAAGGTAATAATGTCTTATAGCGTAAAATTGCCAATTACATTTGGCACATGTCATTTTTGTCAGAATTCCATTGCATACAAAGCTAGTGATTTATAGACTTCCATACAGCAAGTAAAAGAAAAAAAATAATTTCAGAATCAATAAAGGCAATGAAAAAAATATAGGCCTACGAAATTCAACACAAATAAAGGATTTATAGGCATATGAGTAAATTCTGCAGCTGAAAATAAATTTAGGCTATGTGTATTATTTTTTGTAAAACAAGACATCACAGAATGAGAAAAGGTAAACTAAGAGATCAACGATATCAATATGACTGGTAAATATTAAAAAAATAATAATCTTTTAATTGAACAATTTAATATTAACTCATTTTTACAATTTAGTTTTAATCAACTTTAGTCATGTTCATTGGAACAATGATGACTAGTTGCCAAAAATATAATTCTTCTATCTCCTACTTTGTCGTCTTCTCTTATTATTATTATTATCATTATTATTATTATCATCATTATTGTCTTTAATTCTTTTTATATTATCATCATCATCAATATCATCATCAGAGAATTCAATTTTCTGAGGTAAGAATAATATTGCTATGAAATATATCTTTTTCAGTTTGCTATGAATACCAAATGATCATCACTATAATAAACAAATCCTATATGAAATAGAAAAATCTCGGGGGAAATCCTAATTTTGACTTTGTGTACCATTTCTTATACTCTTATGTCTCCTTCTTTGCCCAAGTCAGCACCGTCGTGATAGGATTGCCAATATCTTTCGAGATTAGCCCGCGCGCACGCACACACGCCAATTTACGGCAGCACGTGCGATTGTACAGCTCAGATAGAGATAGGACGGAGTTAGGACTGCCCATGAGCTGTCCTAGGATTATGACGTGATTTAGGACGGAGATGGGATGAAGATAGGATAGGACGGTTTCGTGAGACGACACCAACGTCCTATCTCCCTAGTTAGGACGCAGTTAGGATAGGACGCTTTTGTGAAACAGGCCCTAGGTGTCTTATACCAAACATTACAAACTGACCCCATCAATGCCATAAGACCTAGTTAAACATTAAGTTTCCAATTTTCAAATCCAAATATGGAAGAATTTAAACTTCAGTGAATAAATCAAACTTTTGTTCAGGCATCAAAATATTGTATTTGTTCAAAAGATTTTGAACTTTTTTTTTTGAACTTCACTCAATGTTTTCTCTAAAAATTAAGCACGTACAGTTGTATTGATTGAAGCTCATCCTGAGCACCCTCTATCATCAGTTTTGACTCATTGAAGGCTAAATACAATATATCTTGGGCTGGGGTCTATATAGACCAAAAGCTTTGACCTGTGTAATTAAAATTTTCTGATGTTTTTCAGGCATTTACAGTACAATCTCAACAGATATTGGTAACTAGTATCTCCTCTCTACTCAGGCCGAAATCTACACACTGTTCATCACATGGCACTTTCTCAAGACTCAGTTACTACATCACAGTCACACAGCGAATGGACGAGAGTGTCAGATTTTTCTCCTATTTCTCACACTTACAAGTGAAAAATTACTCCCTTTAGACTGACTAAGACATGCATATGTGGGACAATATCCTTGTTTCATCATCCTAATATGAAAAAAATATGGAAAACTCACCGAAAAACGTTCCTCTTAACCCGTTACCTCCGAGATTCTGAAAATCCCATAGAGTTAACACAGGGCACATCCGGTCCCCGTAGCCAACGGGTTAATTCCTTCAGAGTAGGTCGCCATCCGCCATCTTCAAATGGCGACCTACACTGATGGAACTACAGAGGAACGTTTTTTTTCCTGACTTTTATTAGCAAGTCCAAATTTCTTTTTAAATTGATTGTACAATTAAATAATTGTTTTTCCATTAAATTGATATATTGATAAAACGCACTTTTTGTAAAAATCCCTGCAGCTAATGTACAATTGAATGCAAAGACTATTGTTTTATTGCTTTCTTGTTGTGATTTACCAGTGGCAAGAACAAACAGTAGGAGACACAATAGGGTAAGTGATAACTTTTTTGTAACAGATTTAATTAAAGGAGTGGATCTCTTTTTGGCACGCCCTAAAATTCAAAACATTGTGCAAAAGCACTGGTATATAAAGAATATCGTCATTTAATGAACCTTTAGAAAAGTGTAGGACTAGAAATGCTGTTTTAGTAGGAATTATAGTAAAATGTTTTGACTGAATTTGTTTTTGGTATAACAGTTACTTAATATTTACAGTGGTAAGCAGTGCATGTACATGTAGGTCCCTTATTACCTCCATGGTGTAATACACATGTAATGTACGTAGTATGTCATCAATGACCTCGGCTTCGTTACCAGCTGTCTGATGCATTCCAACATCTGGTACATGTATTACTGGTATTACGTAAGTACTGTAATCAGCCTGATATACCCACAGACCTATACTACCTATACTGTAGTCCCATGAAATAGTGAGATTTGGAACAGTGTGCCTAGAACATACACTACACAACTATTGGTTTCTTATGATTTTTTTAAAAATATAGGTGATTTCTGATCTTCAAATTTCACAGGCAAGTACTTTTTAAATATCATAAGGGCATAAATAATGCTTTACTGCATTATGGGAGGGTTGCAAATGAGATCCGCTACCTTTAAATAGCAATGAATCTGTAATCTGTCATTGAACTGAGTGCTGTGTCAGCCATGCTTTCCTACTATGGTAAAAGGAAACAAGTGACAAATTCCTCAAATTTGAGTTGTTGGTGGTTTTTTTTTAACATAAGCTCACTGTACCTCCAGGCAAAATTTGGAAATGAAGTAGTAATTTTTTGGCTTAGTGGATAGAGCGTCCTCCTCACGTGTGGAAGGTCGCGGGTTCGAGCCCCGGCCGGGTCATACCAAAGGCTTTTAACAATGGTACCTTCTGCTTTCTAGCCAAGTGCTCAGCATTCTAGAACAGAGAAGGGTAATGATAACGTTTAAATGTTATGCAGGGCCCGCTGGAAGAGCAGTCTTAAAGACTGAAGTGGCTACCCTGGGTAAATAAAACATTATTATTATTATTATTATTGTTGTTGTTGTTGTTGTTGTTGTTGTCGTTGTCGTTGTCGTCATCACTGTCAGGTCACTCCCAAAGAACAATGGTACCTACTGCTTTTAGCCTGGCTCTTGGAAATGAGATGGTGAAGGGAGTTAAAGGGTACCAACACCCTGAAAATCAAATTTGTGTACAGCTAGAATACACAACAAATAACCACTAGACAGATGTCATAGCTCGTGAAGTGATCATATTTTGATAATAATAATCATAACGTGTTGGAACTCAGTTCCACGCGTTCAATCTCAGTTCCATAAACGCCGGTTATATGCGTGCGCGTTCTGGCTATACGCGTACGTTTTACCAAAACTATCGGAGTTCATGATCGATCTGTGTGTACACAATACGCCACACCGTGTCGCGTTCCTGATCAAAAAACGTTGCAAAGTTTCAGCCAGTCTATCTCGAACAGTCTTCATCCAAAAAAGTTGCTAAGTGTGAGACGTTTCGGTCGCAAACAGCGACCGTTTCAAGGGTCGAGACTCCGCCGAATGTGCGAGCGCAATTGATTGTCAGTGGGCTCGCTTGAGAAACTTGCGTGCACTTGCACAGGCTCAACTCGGCTGTCGAGCTTACAGCAAGGCAATTGCCGCGGGTAATTGAACATAAAATGGATGAAGACAGAAGCCTGTATTGAGGGATGATATAATGATATAACATACTAGTAGTTTGCATAAAAACATTTTTTTATGCCTATAATATGCTTCCTGTATCTAAATGCCACAATCCGAGGCTATGGATTATTATTTGGAGGAAAGTCGGTCAAACTTAGTATTTGTAGTGCGAGTAATGCCCCACTGATCGCTGCATGCCGCGCCGGCAAAACGCCGCCGGGTGGTGGCGTGGTAGACTGTACGGTTTCTGGTGGTGATATAACATCATTATTTTGCAGAATCTCTTCTTCATGCAATATACGCGACGCACGCCCGTCCTTTTGTTGCGGACTTTTTCTTTAAATTACCGCTTTCAATAAATGAAGTAATTTGCACAAGTTTATTCAGTACAGGATGCTACACGCGGCTAATAAAATGACAATACCATTCTTGCTGCTACCTCGCAAGATTAGCACAAACAGGATCCGGGTCTTTTGATAAAAAATACCTGTTGACATTTTTTGCCATTAACACAGCGTCGCTATTAAGACAAATCACTGCAGACGTATATTCAAGTTCATAAAAAAAGGCACAGGGAGTAGAACACTGTACTGTTTACCAATATAAACCGATCCGTAGGGCCAACATGACTTTTGTATGTCACACTTTATTTTTGCATCATATGGAGCCGAATATTACCACTGACAATTCATTTCCAATTGTAAAAGCAAGCACCCGAAATTTGTTTTAAAATCCGAATAGGTCTGTATCCATAATTTATTTCCGATCGGGAAACAACTACACCTGACATTTCTGTTAAGCGTGATGTGGAGCTAAATATAATTTATGTGCAGCCTTTTTCCTCGATATATAAATGTTTTTATTTTAACTGGCTAGATCGGACCAGTAAAATTGACCGACAGTGAACTTTACAGGTCCCCGGACCGTCGTATCTGCGGCACTCTAGCCAAACGGCAATACTGTTATCGATCAAGACGTTTGACAGAAAAAATATCGATAGCGCGATCGATCGATTGATAGTATTGGGTGATCGAGTAGTCTATGCCAAGTCGTTTTTTACTTAATTTGTTGTTTGAAATTCACATTCAAACCTCAATAAATAAAAAACGGAGTAATCATAATTGCTAATATTTTGCAGAGGGTATGGCACAAATATATTCTACATGTATAGCAAATAAATTACTCAGGGTGTTGGTTCCCTTTAAATGCATGGGACTAAAAGAGGACTAACCCTCCACTGTATAGTCAAACTGTCTTGTGCAGCTATGTGGCCGAGGGTTATTGAAACAGAGATCGGCACTGTCTGATGTTCTACTATACTGCCCCCCCCCCCCCCCACTGACAAAAAAGCAGAACTAACATTTTTTCAAAATTGAGTTATATAGTGTAGGGGACACAGTACATCATGTTAAAGGTATTGGCTAACATTTACCACAGTTAAAAAATCTGAGCTACATGATTCCCCATGCTACCATTGTCTTTGATAAGGTCTAAAAATGACCCCCTGAAAAAATTGTAT
>JZLH01S0040111.1:373-14276 GCA_001188425.1 Eucidaris tribuloides
AAAATCATATTTTGCCTGTAACTCACTTTAGACAGCTTGTAGAATACTAATTTTTGGCGAAAATATTCTTTTTGCCATTTCTAACAATTATTTCCCCCAAAATGAATGGTCGTTAACTTTGTAGGAGGGGGGGGGGTGAGATAGGGTAAATGTAACATAAAGTAACATTTTTCAACTTTCTCACTTCATTTTTTTCAGGAGCAGACACATCTTCGAGACATGCTGAAGAAGGAGAAGGAGCGGACCGAACACGAGCGATTGAAAGCCAACATCCTGAAGCTGAACACCAGTCTGAACCAGCACAACACCAGCGGCATGCTCAACTCCACCTTCAACAAAGACAAGGTGGAAAACTCGCCGCAGTCCTACGAACTTACACCTCAAAGGTAACACCAGATTTTCAAGTCGCTCTGCTTTTCCTACTTTGTATGCTCCGGCGGACAATGTCTGGAGGGGGTATTATACAGTGCATCCCAGAAAAAAAACAGAACCCGAAAACAGAGGCTTATTGTGGGGAAACAGTGGGGCGTATTATTAAAAACACATGTCCAAAATAAAGTTTAGCTTTTGCTCTTTCATATGATACATAAAGCAAACTTATTTATTCATGCATCTCTAAGTATCAAGACTTTCAAAAATTAAATGTCAAAAACCATTTGCTACACTTGTTTGTTTTGACAGTGTGTGTGAAAAGAAAGAGATGGAGAGATGGTTTTGGACATTTAATTTTTGAAAGTCTTGGTACATAGAGATGCATGAATAAATAAATTTGCTCAATGTATCATTTGAAAGAGCATAAGTTTATTTTGGACATGTGTTTCAATAATATGCTTCATTGCTTCTGCACAATAAACCTTTTTATTAGGGTTCTGTTTTTTCTGGGACGAATTGTATATGTGTTGCCCCATCCGTCCGTCCCCTGAATTGGTTTGTGTGCAATAACTAATAAATGATTGGCTGGATTTTACACATTTTTTGGTGTGTAGGTAGATGAGTCGCACACTAAAATACAGGTCAACTTCAAATTCGGAGTCCACAGGTCAACAGTCAATTGTTACAGCTCATTATATTGAATTTGTCTTTGCTCGATGATTTAAAAAATATAAAAGGGGTTTTAAAAAATGTTGGTGTGTAGGTAGATGAGACTTAAATACAGGTCAAATTTGAATTCAGAGTCTGCAGCTCATGCACATTGGTTTCCACATGCAGTGGCGCCGGAACGGTGTGAGCAGACAAAAGATTGGAGGGGCAAACCATTGTGTGTTAACAATGGCTTGCCCCTCCAATCTTTTGTCTGCTCGGACTGTCCGGCGCCACTGTCCACATGATCAATAAGAAATGTTTACTGATCACGTTAAGTGTGGGCATCAGTGTCCTGTGGACACAGCAAATTTGTAGTTAAACAATGCCCAGGAAATCTGGCACACACATTGGTCTTGGAGTGAAGATATGCAACACACATATTTTGAACATGTCAGAAAATGCATTGCCATGGTAAGTCATGGTTGCCATGACATATTTTGGCAATAAAATCTATAAAAATCTTGCAGATCAAACTACTTCCTCAGTTTGACCAATGTCCATAACATTTGTGACAAACATTAGACTTGGGGTAAAAATGTGTGAGATACATTTCTTGAATGTGTCAAAAACCAAGTTGCCATGATAATGGCATATTATGGCAATAAATCGGAAAAAAAAATATTGGGGATCATTGGACTATCTCAGTTTTTGACCAATGCTCATGAAATTTGGCACACACGGTGTTCTTAGGGTAATGATGTGCAAGACACACTTTTAAATTTGTCGGAAACTGTGTTGCCATGGTAACAGCATATTGTGGCAATAAGTCAGGGATGTGATGGGGTGGAGTATTAATCGCTTTCAGTGATATTTCTAGTTGCATCAATATTTGTTTCCCTTCAGAATCTATGTGGCAGCGTCGGAAGAGAACTACGGCATTGATGACATGCACAGCGACGACAGCACAGATGATGAAGAAGCTCCCAAGAAAAAGATACCCAGTTGGGCTCAGGGTAAGAATTTACTTGATGAATTTGCTATCTTGTGGACTTAATTTCTATCAGGTCCCGGGAAACCTGGTGTATATATTTCAATTAATTTGATTTTGTCAAGCCCACTGAGGTAGAGAGAGACTTAGGGATCACTTTGGCGTCTGTCCGGTCGTCTGTCCGTCCGTCACCCGTCCAGTACACTTACAAAAACTTGAATAACTCTCTGTTAAATAATCCAAATTGAATAAAACATGGTTGGAACATTGATCATACAGACTTTCAAATCTAGAAGTATGTCAAGGTCACCACAATTTTAGAGGTCAATAACTTTTTTAAGACCAATCTTAAGTTTCTTGGGCAAGTTTCTATTATGGTCCATAACTTTGCCCCCATTTACACAATTGTCGCTAAACTTGGGTGGTTGATGTCTCATAGGGAGCTGAAGGTCACCAAGGTCACTGGCAGGGGTCAATGACATTTTTGAAGTTTTTTTGGAGCTAGTTTCTATGTAAACAAAACTGGTTGAGAAATAGTTTGGCTATCACCTTGTTTAATCATTTTTACTGCTTTCAATCATGGCATTGCCTTTACGTTTGTTGAAATGTCTGATCAGATGATAAAGCTAATTACTATCTTAAAACAAAATCATGAAAATTATATCTCTGGAAAATATGTAGTGTATACTTCAGTTTTCAAATAACAACTTAACATGTAAGGCCGACATTTTTCACATTTTGTCCAGCATGTTTCCAGAAGTTGGTTTCTGTGATGTTTTGCAAATTGTGTAACAAAGCAAAATTTAAAGAGAATATCCATGCAAAATGTATGGCATATACCATTATAATATACCTATTCATGATATGATGCACCACACGCTACCCCGGGGTACCGGTGTACCGCGTTGTGCAGCGCCCTCTTGTGTCCAAAAATGTATTTTCTTCAGTTTCGATCACTGAAATCAGTGGTTGTGATGCAGAGGCTGCGCAAGTGCACAACAAAAAGGCATAAACTTACGAAAAATGGTGTAAAAATGAAGCTAAATTTGTTATTTTCACACGTAATACATAACTTTTATATAATTTTGTAACCCAGGGTATAGTGCTAAAAAAATAAATAATTCAACAAAATGGCGGATTTCTAGTTGGTACCCCAGGGTACCGTTTATGTCATCATATTTGTCCTTTTATCTACAGGTGGTTCCCTGAAGACTGCCCTCATCAATCAGCACTACCACCCCTCCAAGTTCATCACCATCGTTCCCCCGATCGAACCTCCCAACCTCGACGTCATGTTCGCCAAGAAACGCACCCGGTTTTTCAAACGCACCAGCTCCGCGGTTTGGGACTCACCGATCATCAACCATCTACGATGAGATGGCGTTCGCTTTTGAAATCGCAGTATTCGCTTTTTTTACTGAATTCATTAAAGAGTCTGCTGTCGAGGCATACTTCATCTACAGAAATATGTTTGTAAAATTGATAAGAACTGATATTGAAGTGAGCCAAATATTCCTTGGATCTCTTCAGGCGTTCTTGTATATTGTGCCATACTGTACCATACCTCGACGAATGCCTAAACACATTCCGTTTTACTTGTACTCATTGCCTCCGCAATTCTATAATTCCCGTAGAGTTAATAAATGGCACATCCAGTTCCATAGCCAACAGGTTAATGTACATACCAGCACTTTATTTCTCTTGAGCCCCAAGTGAAATTAATCCCATAGAGAACAACAGAACAAATTTGTCTGTTACAAGGCATACTGATGGAGGTTATTTTAAAATAAGTCAACTTTTGACTGCAAAATTTTCACAGTAGCATCCTTACATAGTTTTCAAATGATAAATTAATGAGTTGATAAATGACATGTCCGGTTCTGTAGCCAAAAGGTTTACGTATTGTCCCCCAGACTTGAGTGCGAAGTGTACTGAATTGATACCTTCCCACGGGAGCACCTGCACGCTCGCAAATGAACCGCACTGGCATGGTACGCATTGGACAACCATAGTACAGTACCATACGGTTCACGTCTGAAAGGAATGTGGTCTGTGACTTGTATACATGTGCTAATGCAATGAATAGTGTATAGGTTACGACTTACAAGATACTGTGCGGCAATTTGCTATGCATTGTGGGAAATATTTGCACCCCCCAAATTTTCATTAGATTCAAGAGAGGAGGCTGTTTTTTTCTGTCTCAATGTTCATCCTTTATGAGCACTGTTGTCTGTTTGCACAAAAAATAGAAAGTATGCGAAGAATGCAGATGCTGTGTACATGAATTGGTACGATTTTCTTCCATGCCCACTTCAGTATGCATACACGTACGGTATGACCCCTGCATGTGTTTCATTCATTTAGCCATACCATTGCTAGAAAGCCAAGTGCAAGCAGAAAAAAGCATAATCTCAATAACTGAGTCTACTGTCCAGTGTAGTGGTCGACAGAAATTACAAAGGACCAGGTGTGCTTTTTAAGTTAAAAGATTTTTTAGTGATTCTTCATGCTTAGTACAGGTATGCTGAACCAATTCAGCACTTCTGGGTTTGACGTCATGGCACATATAGGGTTAAAAACACAAATATCTTCGTCCAGTTTGAGTGAAAATTGTTTTTTATCAATCAAGATTGATAGCAAGTTTTCATGGCAGTGTATGCAAAATTATCTTCATTTCTTTTCAGATGGAAATGGGATGTGACTGTACATACTGTAAATATTATATAAATTATTGTGGGATTTATTTAGTGTATCGTGGATGTGTGATTAAGAATAGAGAGAATTCAAATTCGTTTGTAAATGCATTGTGCTGATAAAATATGTGACACATTGAAATTTGAAGTTTTTGTATAAAAAAATTAATATACAATACACCAGCACAGTCTCTTTTCACCTACCTGCATTTGTACTTGATTGTAATTTACTGTCATAGAATTAAAAGTAGCATTAACAAGGTGAGGGAGACAAACTTGAATGTAGAACAACTGTAAATAATATAGTATAATATGTGACCTTTAGGTTTAACTAAATATTTTTAACTCTGCATTAACTGAACAGTATTACTCATGCACTTAGATATTTTAATCAATATAAAAAAATCATCTTCAGCTCTTCCTGCGAAGTTTGCTCAGAACATCTAACATCAAACGCAAATATGTGTACAATAAAGCACCTGAAAAATTTGCGTGTACATCCTCAGAACTCTGACAGCTGCATGAATTCAGTATTGCTAGTTAGGACTGTAGTCCTTACTCGTCAGTGATGGGTATGCTGTTTGTATGAGTGGCATCTTTCCTATTGTTCTGCCCTGTTTTGGCCAAAAGAAGCAAGTGACAATTGTGCCATTTCCTGGAATAAGCAATTTTTGTTATTACACTGGAATCAGTGCAATTTCACAGCATTTCTACTCAAATGTATTTTAGTACACTGTAGAATGATTTGATTTTTTTTTCTTCTCCAATACAGCATGCTTAGGCTGTTTCAAAAACACCAATAACATAAATTTGTGTGATACATTATACAGTGTGTCCCAGAAAAAAGGAAACCGAGATTGATGAAGATATTTTTATGCGTTAATAACAAATATGACCCAAAAATCGTACATAGTTGGAAAGCATATTTTCTCTTCTTTAATTTGATACCAGTCACAATGATTTCCATTCACGCATGACTGAGCGAAGACAATTAGAAGGGACACAGGTATAAAATCATTTGCACGAGCAAATTTGAAATTCAAACTGTTACGCTTAAATGTATTCAGAATATCTTCGGTATTGAAGGACATCATTAGAAAGCCTATCTTATCTTCTTTCGTATGATACCTCATTTATGAAAAATGAGCAATGCATGAGTGAGAAAAGACAATTTGAAATGACGCTTGTTTTCAGAAATGTTCCAAAATGCATTCATTAACTCTGCTTTCTGGATTTGGCAGCCAGCAACCAAGAGATTACCTCGCTAACAAGATGCGAGCCTTTTGTAGTGCCCGAAGCAAGATATTGTGTGAAGTCAGCTGTGCGTGAACCTTTTGTTAGCCGACCTCCAAAAGCTAAAAATGGATTCATTCTGAAAATCACATTAAAACAGGCATGTTTTAATTTTACTTGTTCTCCGTCATACATTATTCATCTTTTACGCATGAGGTGTCAGATAAAAGAAGAAATATCGAATTTTCATGTCATGCTTTTAATTTTTAAAAATAATTACATTTACTACCCCGAAAATGCACTCAAACATGGAATTTGCGCGTGCAAATGAAATTTTGGTAGCATCAATATTTATTGTTTTAACTCAATCATGCGTGAGCAATGAATAATATGTTGTGTATCAAATGAAAGAAGAGAAACACAGCTTTACAAACATACCTAATTCATCTAAAATAATGTTTATTATGATGGAATATTTTTGCCATGAAATCCGGTTTTCTTTTTTCTGGGACACACTGTATCATTAGCTTTCTTTGGCCACAATAGGACAGAAATGTGTTATCAACTACCGTGTATTTGTTTATAAGTGTATGAATTATGCCATAACCAAATGAACTTGGTAGAATGCACTCGCACAGATTTGGGTTTCTGACCTTGTAACCTTTGATCAGCTGGTTATTCACACTTACATTAAAGACTTCCTACATTTAATTACCATAAAGTTTAGGTGCATGTGACATCTTTTGTTTCTTTCAGATAACACGGCACTGCACAGTTACATTATTCACATGAATTCTGTGAAGGTAATTTTTTTTTGTTTTTAATCTATCTGTATTCTGTATATTATTCATTTATTTTTAGTAATTAGTGTAGAGTGAGTGTAAATGTATCTAACAGCAAATTTTCTTTGTAAATAGGATAATGGAATGTTTTAGTGAAGAAGTGTAAAAAAATGTTGTTCTGTTTTAAAGACTGTTTCAGAAGGAATAAAGATAGATTGAGACGTATTCCATGATGATGAAGTATTGCGAATGGGGATTACGAGCATTATGTAACCTAAATCGTGATTAAACCACGCCTATCTGAAACTCTTAAACTCTAATCAGGATTTGTTTGTTTGATTGATTGATTGATGGATGGATGGATGGATGGATGGATTGGTAAATGGATAGATGGATTGACTGAGCATTTATTTCTGCAATTCCAACATTGATACAAATTACAAAAGAAAGCACAACATATTAATGAAACTTGAATACTGTACAAACAAATTGTATGATACAAAGTAAGATTTAGTAAGTTATGGTGTAGAATAAGTACATTGGCAATGAGTAGCAATATTATTACATATTTATGATTACATAAAACATATACATAATACAGTGGAGCCTCGTTATAACGAGGACATAAAAATCATAATTGTTATATCAGCTTTCTCACTTTATCAGGGTACAAAAACAAAGAAATATCAAGAGTTGGGGCCTGCAAAATCACCTTGTTATAACAAAATTTTGTTATACATGTATCCGATTTCTTTATATCGAGGTTTCACTGTATGCAGTCTAATGCAAAAGACTGCTGTCATAAGTGGAAGCTTGAAAAGACAACAGCCCTGAAGGTAACAACATGAATTGAATTAGGAGAAATACATGTACATGTACCTTTATTCAAAAGAACCACTTTTTTTAATGGTGACCTAATACTGAAATGGGGGGAAATGAAAAACATATCAGGTATGCCTGTGTAACTATGTGTATGTGCGTGTCTGTGAGTGTGTTGTGTTTTTGGGAGGGCGGTGTGTGACGGGGTGGATCCAAAAATTCCAAAAAAGGGGGCCCAACCCCCTGTTTGAAAATCATTGAAAATCCACGTCAAAAGAAAAAAGGGAGGCCCGGGCCCCCGACCACCCCACCCCCGGATAGGCCCCTGTGTGATGTGTGTGTATGTGTGCGTGAGTGTGTGTGGATGTGTGTGATTATGTGTGTATGTGTGTGTTTGCGTGTCTGTGTGTCTGTGTGTCTGTGAGCATCAACAAGGGCGTGGATATCTCACAAATGCATGTCGAGGAACATTCATTTGATTTACCCTAGGGTACAAGTATCACATTGTTTAGCGCCCTCTTGTGTCAATTAGCAGTACAGTTTAGTAATTGTTGCAACTGTTGCAATGGTACACAACAACATTATAAACTGACAAAAAGTCAAGTAAAAATCATGTTGAAGTTGGTATGTTTAAGGGTTTTACTGTTGTAAAAGACCACTTAATAAAACGTTACGCACAGGTGAAAAACATACTACAATATAACTTTGACAGTTTGGTAGCCCATAGTACAGCGCTGAAACAAAACATGACAGATTTCTATATGGTACCCCAGGGTACCATTTATGTTATCAGTAATTGATCTCGTAAAAAAAAGTTACACAAAATATTTCACTGCCATAGCATTTTCTGATTGCACAACAAAAAGGAAACATATACTGTGCTTGATTCTGGGAGCACTGCCTGTGTCCTAAATTAAGGACTACTATGTACCTTACAATCCTGCCATTTTCTTTCAAGGTTCACCCTGACACCAAGTTGGTTTTAATAAAAGCAGAACAATGAGAGAAACATAATAATGAAAGTTCGGTGAAAATCCACCAAAGAATAACAGAGTTATGAGGTTTCAAAGTTTTAAATTTGTGACCATAATATCATGTAATATAAATTCCATAAATTGGCATTTTTGAATGGTTCATGATAATTGAACGGTGGGTTTTCATAGAAGCATGCATGAAACAATGTTTCTCTCACTGTTCTGCTTTTATTTAAACTTACTTGATGTCAGGGTGAACATTGCCTTTTAGCATGTGTATTGTGCCCTGCAAAATATAGCCCATTCCAAATTGTGCATTTAGTATCAATACCTCTTCACCCAAACAGTACTCCCTCTTTCCTTGATTAATAACCCTAGTCAAATAAAGGCCGGGGGGGGGGGTGTATTCCACACTGATTTTATGATTAGCTATTTAAATTAAATGACCTTAACAAGAAACATAACATAATTCAATTCAAAGGAAATTATGTTAAAATTGCAGAGGTTTCAACCAAAAAATATTTTTTTCCAGGTCGTACATATGTACACATTTGTTTTGTTTTGTTTCCTATACGGTGATGTAAGAGAGAACAACTCATTAACGTATACAACAAACAGTATTATATTGTACAAAACGGAGTTATCGTAACGTTACAAAGTGCACGTAAAAATGACATGATAACCTTTTACATGGAAAAATGGAATCGAACCACCCACTCAATCAATGAAGACAGGTACTTGTACTGTATACATATATCTATAGAGGTACTCAAGTTAAAATAAGAGGGTCTGGATCCTGTATCCACACGAAATATACATACTAAGAAAAATGGGTTCAACTTTGCAACTTTTAAGGTGCAGACCAGTGTCACACTGGGAGCTCCTTAACGGGTGTAACTTGGCACCATTCAGACCTTTAATGCAAAGTTGCACCTTAAAAGGTGTACCCAGTGTGACATTGCTAAAGGTGCATACTGCCCCCATGACAAAAGGGCATAACTGACATTTTGGTGTTTTGGAGATATTGAGCAAAATGTATTTTGTTCAACACGTAAAGCCCTATTCAGTGTCCTTTTAACAAGCGGATTATGAAACAAAAGGGACACTTCTAGTTGTTTGTTCTGCAAGTTTAACATGATGTACTAAGTCCCCTACACTATTTAACTCAATTTTGAACAAAATGTCAGTTGTGCCCTTTTGTCATGGGGAGGGGGGCAGCATAGTTGAAGCTATTTTTTCTTATAGTGTCCTACTTGTCACCAGAAGAAGAGTTTGAAAGCAAAATGGAGGGAAAGAGCAAATCTTTGACCGAGTTTGTATTCGCATCTATGGAAGAATAAAAGTTAAAACCCGAGATATTTCGTGATTGTTAGTGTAATTTGGTTTCAAATGTTATTGGTACACAGGAAAAAGGTGGCTGTTACATATACAACACCAATTAAAGTGGAGTTAAATATTTCCAGCATTCATTTATAGTGTTACGCCCATGGATATCACTTCAAAATCTGAAACGTTCTTAGGGCAATTGGTTCCTGTTAATTCTTGTTGATTAATTTCAACAAGAAGAATAAGAACTGCCCGCGAAACTACTCGATGTTGGAAACACTGTGGACAATTTAACACCCGTAACATCGATCCAACTTTAATAGAGGACCACACCGACAGGTGTTGAAACTATACTGGGCCGGTGTTATACCATTGCAGTTACCACCAACGGTGTCAAATCAACACCATGCAGCGCAGCGTCAAAATATCACCAGCTGCAGTGCCAGATTAACACCAAGAAGTGCCAAGTGATTATAATTTTCTACACCATCACAGTGTACTTTCAACGCCTCTCAGTATGGTCCTCTATTGAAGTTGGAGCGGTGACAGATTTAACACTCGTATTGTTAAATCTAACACCGCTCTGTTTGCATTTGCAGTGTAGATAAGTAACTCAGTCTTGTTGCAAAATTGATTTAGCACGATTTACAACGAAGGTCTTCATGTCTTCTCTTGTACATACTCTAATCACGAGTCGTCATGATACGGTTGTCCGGTCGGAGAGCCCTGCATATGTTCCCGGCAGAAGGGCCTTACCATTAAATTTTCCCAAATTTGAGAAATATTGCCTTATTTGATATTTGCTCAAAAAGGGGAAGTCCATCGTGATGTCAAGTTGATTTTGATAAAAGCATAAAAAATGACAGAAGTTTTGGAGAAAATCCATCAAAGAAGAACAGAGTTATGATTTTTTAAAGTTTTGAATTTATGACGTCACAAGCGATCAGCTCCCCGATTTGTCATGTAATAAAAATTCCATAAAGGGCTATTTTCTCAGAAATTTGAAAATTATTTTACCTCTGCATTCAATATATAATTAGAAACATTATTTCATACATGGCCTCTATGAAATAAAACATTTAATTCACGAACCATTACAACTGGTAATTTATGGAATTTATCTTACATACTGTAACTATGGGGAACTGCTCGCATGTGACCTCATAAATAAAAAAAAATGAAACTTCATAACTCTGTTATTCTTTAGTGAATTATCGCTAAACGTTCAGTAATATGTTTCTCTCATTTACTGCTTAATTTAAACCAACTTGATGTCAGGGTGGACTTTCCCTTTAACAGACTGACAGAAGATGTAGAAATATCACACTACTTTGATTTCATGTGAAAAGGGCCAATGAATTTCAAGTTAGAGACAAATTAGTGTTAAGGCCCTTTTGCCGGGAACATATGCTCGGGCCCATCTGTCGGACAACCGACAAATCACAATTGGGCAGAAGCTGGAGAAAATTCGAGCAGGAGCTTAATTTTAATGGGGCACAATCAAACTTGAGGAAAATTACGACTAAGTTGTAGGAACTCCAGAGAAACTTGGACAGAGGCTGCTAATCAGGAAGGATCTTTAGGGAAATTTGGACAAGCTACTAATGGGGCAGGAGACTAAGAAAAGGTTCTTGCAAACAATGACAATATATTAAGATGTGATAATCTTAGATAAAAAAAAAATGTTTGTCCTTTTTCCATGAATTTGGCCAAATATTTGACGGTAAAATATCACTGATATTGTACAAATTTGGAGTCTTTCCCCCAAAACGTTTACATTGCTTTTGCCCGAATTTTGCACTTTGAAATTGGAGGGGGGGGGGAGGGGGAAGGGACTCAGTGCCCTTCCCCCCGTTATTTTTTATTCGTCTGTTTACCCTTTTTCACCTGGTGACTAACAGGGGGAATAGCCCCCTGTAACCTCCTGACTCTGCCTATAGGGCCTAATTTTGCACTGTATAGCGTTTTGTTATGTTCGCTCGTCGTTCACAAATTCTCATACTCTGTGTCAACTCTCACACTGATCGGTTTATCATTGAGAATTAAGTAGGTAAATGATGACCGGCATTTCATGTCAAAAATCAACATATAAAGCACACCATATAAACTTGAACACAAGATTTTGTTTTTACTCAACTCGTTGATACGAGTGAAATTTTATCACGTTGAGTTTGAAGGCCACCTGTCAAGGATGAACTCAACCACCGAGAGGATGAAAACTAGTCTTTAGTTACAGGCAAATACTCACAAATATGGACTGGTGCAGTGCCATAGTCTACGGATAACAGGAGGACAAAAATTTTACCACACCACCAAGACGTTTCTATTGCATTATGGGTAGCATTAGTGCCCCAAATGTAAAATTAGCGTCAAATGAGGGCGTTTTCCATTGTCATGACAGTGGGCCTTTAAAGCAAATTATTTTTGATCTGGTTAAAAACAAGCGAACTTTCATTCATAGCGTTCAATAACAAGTAGCCTACATTTCATTCACAACAAGTCTCTTATTTATTTTGATAAGTGTTCGCTCCATTTAAAGATTGTGCCATTCATTTGCACGTCAAAAAACACCTAAATGAATGAAATCAGCTGAAATCATATCCAATGTGAAGATTAATATAAATTAACACCTCTCATAGAGACTTGGGGTAAAATATTGAGTTTTGGTGAAAATCTGGACGGTTAAACTTCATCCTTTTTCAAATTACTCAGAAGCAATTTCAAAAAATCCGCGACGTCAAGCGTGCACGTGCCGTTCCAAAATTGTCCGATCAGCCGTTAGCCAAAGGTCGTGCGTAGGTTAGCTGTTTAACCAATCAGTGCGCTCCGCTGGTCTTGTCGCAGTTTGAGCAAAATTGAAACTCACGGAAAGAACAACATTCTGGTAACATGTTGTTATTAGTTTTTCTCATAAAACAACAAATTCATGACGTATGGATCTCAAACATTCAACACACCATTTGTAAGTACTAAACTACCGTTTGGTATTGATAATGAAGGGACGTAATGGACTTGCACATCCCTGACACAATCTTTAAACGAAAAAGCAATAGGAGTTTGCTCTAATTTCATACGTTCAATAGAAACCCAATACGCTTCATTTCATATCCCATTACGATTCAATTTAATTTTTACAAGAACTACCTTTAATATCTACCGCGCGCTTGGCATAATTTAATCATGTTATGAATGAGGCCCCGGTACGACTACCGTGTAATGAGAAAAGGTCAAGAAGGAGGCGCCTTTATCTAACATCTTCACCCGAGATTATTACTCGTAACAATATGATGAAGTTTGATTCAATTCTTACAAATGCTTTAAATTGAAATAAACCTTGTTCGCAGCATGTTACAGAAACATCATAGCATTGTAAAAGCACTGGCTTTTTTTTCGATTTCACCATTATTATGTGCGTTTCCCACCCTGTGTTAGGGTATGGTTGTTTGATTGCTTACTGGCTATAACTTTCGTTTGGATTTTGAGTGAATTTTGTGATGTTTAAGTTATATTTGTGATATTTTGTTAATTTCCTTTTAGGTCATACAATAAAGATAAGATCTAAAAGTTCGTTTACAGCTCTACCAGCGTCTACAGACTTGAATCTATGCGAAACGATTAATTTCTTTTTTTTTTATTTTACACGCACGCACACACACACACACACACACACACACACACACACACACACACACACACACACACACACACACACACACACACACACACACACACACACACACACACACACACACACACACACACACACACACACACACACACACACACACACACACACACACACACACACACACACACACACACACACACACACACACACACACACACACACACACACACACACACACACACACACACACACACACACACACACACACACACACACACACACGCACGCAAGCACGCACGGATATAGATATACATGGATATACATGTATATGGAAATAGATATAGATATGAATATAAATATTATAGAGACATACATCTTTCTGAATTTAACACTGAGGTCCAAAACATAATAATCGATAAAGTGAATTCCACACATCA
>JZLH01S0040111.1:30168-40216 GCA_001188425.1 Eucidaris tribuloides
TTATGTGGGTGTTTACATATGCGTATATATGTGGGTATGCGCGTGTGCACACGAGTTTGTGTGTGTCCACGTGTGTATTGTTGTGTGTAAATTGATTAAGTTACAACGCATTCAGATTGACAGGTGACCCTAACGTTTATCATTATTAGGCCAGTCATTCAAATTACACTAGTTTTTGACAGTGTTCCATTTTTACCGTAAAATGTTGATGCTCACATACAACTCTATGCACGGGCTCGTCATTCGCATTTAGGCCCCCTAATTCCTCCAAAGATAAAACAACAACAACAACAACAACAACAACAACAACAACAACCCCTCAACATCCCCCCCCAAAAAAAATGGTTTCATGTTTGAACGTAATACAGTGATCTCCGCGTAATGGAGTAGTCATTTGCAAGACATTTTGACTCATTTCATAGGAGAAGCCTATTAAATGGAGTAAAATGCAATAAAGAGATAAATGTTTGGCTAAATTTTACTCATTTAACATGAGTACTCCATTAACATTAATGTTACCCATTATGAAGACGCCACACTACTGATATTTTGTTTTCATTTCATTTAATTATTTTCATTTCCGAACATTAGATAAATCACATTATCAAAATAATAATAGACAAAGAGGATTTACAAACACTGCATCTAAAACCGCTGCCCTTCTGCGAAGCTTGCTTACAGGCAATTGAAATGCTTATGCATGTTAAGAGATACATGATAACATTTCTTCCAGAGCGTATGTCATCTTTAATATCGGGTCATACTGCGTTCGCTAATCATGGTGCGGCTGATGGTTATTCCTTATTTATTGTGGTTCATTTCGTTTAGCAGTGCTGCATTATACAAGTTTTTGAGGGGAGTGTCAAATAGCTGTTTTTTTTTACACATGTATACTTGTGGAGAAAATGTTTGTGTACACTAGTTGTAAATTAATACCCTGTCTAATACAGTAGATAAATTATTATGACATTTTGGAATTTCAAAAGATCTTGTACAGTTCTTTATTTCAGGAATAATGGCTGTCCATATACAAAGAGAGACTGTAGTTTGTACATATTTTCCCCCCTTTTAAAGAAAATCTGTGATAAATTGTCAAATTTGAAGGAAAATGTTCAGTTGTATGAGTAATTTAAAGAGGGGCATTCTTCTATTATACTAAAGTGTTATAACATCACTGCTATATTCATTATTCATTGCTGAAAGGGTACTATTTGCCACACAAAATTGTGCTAGCGACACATTAATAGTTACTCAGTATCAATTTAGGCCAAATTGACATTATGTATACAGAGTTGATCTTAAAGGTTATCGACATGATTGGAAACACTTGAACATGTTGAAAATGCCTCAAGAACCAAATGAGTTGAAATATATACTAACTATACACTAGCTGGGGTAGATCTCCCAGCTAGAAGGATTTG
Organism: Eucidaris tribuloides; assembly: GCA_001188425.1. Classification (NCBI taxonomy): domain Eukaryota; kingdom Metazoa; phylum Echinodermata; class Echinoidea; order Cidaroida; family Cidaridae; genus Eucidaris; species Eucidaris tribuloides. The sequence goes on from JZLH01S0040111.1 coordinate 31,590, forward strand.
TTTCAGATTTTCATGGACATACTAGTATTTTAATTTTCTCGAGCCCCGATAGAAATAGAATCCATAGAGACCTACACAACAGGGCTGTCCGCCACAAGGGATATTGACATTAGTTACTTTAGAATGAGTCAACGTTTGACCACAAGATTTCCACAGCAGAATCCTTGTATGGTTTACTTGATTTTAGTTTCAGACCATTTTAGGGACTACCCCCAATCATGTTATTTACAGACTTTAAATTATAATTTACCAGTTGCTTGCTGTGCGGGAAGACACATCGGTGGACTCATCATCATGTACTATTTAATTTACTTGCTGATTGGAATTGTTAGAAGGATAAAGGTAGCTGACAAGTCAGTTCCTGTACCTTGATTGAATGCATTAGTAAGCATAGATTAAAAAAAAGAAACTGTGACAGTGAGATCAGACTATCTCTTGTAGATATTGTATTTTTCCATGGAAAAGGGACAGGGCATGTACATTATGGGTATTCAATTTATTTCACCCATGAAATCAAATACATAAATATAAATAAAAGAAGAATCAAATCAACTTAATTAGGCAAACCGTCAAAGGACAGCTTGAATTGGGGAATTTGAACTGGATAGATTACATATAAAATGATAGTGACTAAAAGAATAACATGATATTGTAGAAAATGTGCTACATATTTAATAAAAAAGGGAATAATGTATCACACACACATTACACACCCATGCACCACACATACACATTTATCAGATGTGCACGTACATGTACACATACGGTAAGTATGAATTTCATCGGTATCATTAATATCCATGATGTGTGCATGAATAGAAACACACAGCATTAATAATAATCAGATGTTAAAAAGAGAGATTGGGAGTAATGTAAATGTAATAACGATACCTTCAGTCTGCTCAAACATTATTACACAAACCATTAATTAATAATTGTTTACACAGCTGTTCAAATCAAATAATGTAGAAAATTAATTTATAGTATTTGCAATGTTTCAATTCCCTGCATGGTTCCAGCTAAATAAAAAGAGTAGTCGAATAACGGATAAATGGAGAATTTCATGCAGTGTTTTCCCTTGCATAAACCTGATAAATTATGAACATATTGCAATTAATGTTTATATATCAAAAACTGCATTTCCAGCATTTATCACAACACCAATAAATTCACAACATCTTTTTCAATGTCTTAGTCTTAGAATAATATCTATAATGTTTTCCATGCACAAAACAAGGTGAAAATTGATCGAAAGGGTTGCCACCCTTGGGAGGTCATTGTTCTAAAACTAGCGAGCATAATGTATTTGTTAAATGCCTGACATGATTGAAGCTTATAGTAATATAAGGAATATATGAATGACTATTTCTGCTTATATGACAATGCTGTATATTTGGTTCGTGGCTGTCAAATTTCGATTTTGTGACAAGAAATTAATCAAAATGTCACTTATTCACCCGTGTGGTCACTAGCAGAAACGAGTAGATAACAAAACACATTCAATAATCTTGTCAAGGAGTTCAGTAAAAACCCTTTTCGCTTAACTACATTGAAGTTATTCCAATTCTGTTCTATTTTTGGCCTAAGAACTCATCGAACTAATTCAATTTGAAGCTAAGAAATGTCAAAGGAATGATTGAATTATATATCATTAATAACCATTTCAAGAAGGAAAATGATATCCATTTTACTTTTAAAAAGGGGCCTTAGTACATTTTCTTTTTAATTTGTTGAAGTGGAGGAAGCTTCTTTTGTTGTATACAATTTACTTTTGAAGTCAGAGATGTGAAAATATAGGCCCTTCCTACTGAATTTGTATATTTCCTTAAACGTTAATTGCACCTCGTTTTGAGAAATGTTACAAACATGACACCAAATTAATACTGCCTGCCAAAGAATTATTTGAATCTAAAAGACAAGATACTTTTTTTTTTCAATTTCCGTATAGAAGTTTAATATCAATTTGACTAATTATACAACTTTTTTTTAAAGGGCAAAGGGTACTTTCGCTCGGTGATGCTTTCTCTATAGCCAACACACACGCATGTTAGCTCTGCCAATAACAAGACCAAGACCAAGACCAACACCGAATTTGAAGTCACTAATTTCCTAATCCCTAGGGGTTGGTGCTGATCTATGGGAAATAGATGTATCACCAACACCAACCAGGGTACTCGGTTCAGCAGACGATATTCAACACTGGATTCGACACAGACTACATGAAGTACGTCATAATTCTCGAGGTCAAGCCCGACAAAAGGCCTGATTTGAAGTTCGGTGTTCTAGCTGGTGTTGGTGTTGTAACACCGAACTTGAAATCACCCAGTGTAGTTAGATTTTCAGTATTAGGAAGAAATGAAACTGACAGTTGTCAACCTGAAAAGATGTATTGGAGTTAATAAGAAATGGAATGAATATGAATTATAATTTTACCAATATCTATTTGATCTTTGACTATTATTTCATTTTTGATAGAAAATAATTAAATTTGACTAGACTCGTATGATGGTTTTATCGTGTGATTGATTTGAGTGACAGGAGAAACGGCTATAGTACAAAACACTTTCTTTAACCTTTTCAGAACATTCCGTTATTAAATCCTTTGGTGCTTAATTAAATTGAAAGTAGCCTTTATACCTCTGTTTTGATTTTAACGAGCTCAATCGAAGTAATTTAATTTGAAGCCCAGAAATGTCTAAGAAATTACTGAATTACGGATTATTAACAAGACGGAAAACGATATTAATTATAATTAAAAGGAAGGGTCTTACTAGTTTTGAATTTGTTGAAATGTTTGGAGCTGTTTGCATCTTTTGTTGTATAAAAATTACTTCTAAAGCCCAAGGGGGGGGGGGGTTCCCGTTGAAATAAGTTGATGGTTGAATCGTACATGTATAGGTATTCGAAACGTAGAGTTTAAAAATCCAACAAAGGCCTTTGGAATTATTCAATTACAAGGTTTAATAAATAATTCTTGAAGGAAAAATCCTTACATTTAAACAAGAGGGTCTTACTATGTTTGTATTAATGATGGAATGGTTGAAGTTTGTTGACACTTTTGTTGTTTATATGAGTTAATTTTAAGTCCAAGGTGGGAGGTTTTTCCCATTGAAATTTGTTATTGGTTGGATTTGAAAAATAGTATTCGAAAAAAAAGAATTTGATTGGTTGAGCTATCACTAGTTGTGTGTCACTAAATGATATAAGTAGTTCATTTCTGTTCTGCAAGTATTAGTAATACTGTGTTGACAATCATATTTTTAATAACATTGAACTTTTCTGTTCACACGGAGTATAGTGCAGCATATTATGATTTTTTCCTGAAGTCATAATCAAACGGAGAGTCGAATTCATCAAATATAATTGTCATTACGGATGAATTCATGTATCAATTATTCATTTTAATATTTCAAATCAATCATTCCAGTTGTACATTCCCATGGTATCCGCTGGACGTCTGTTGGAAATTTTGAGCTTGTTTGACGAATGTGTAAAAGCCTATTTTGATTGTGATATGAGGATAGACACCCAAAATATCAAATTAAATCTGAGGAAATTGGAATCTGATCACCTCCCCCCAGACTTCATATCAGGCTGAGGTTCACATGAATGGGATATCGCTGAATTCCTGCATATCAGATTATTTTCATATTTGGGGATTCTTCTTTAAAGGGCAGTGACATGATTGGGAAAAGTCAATAATGCATGAAGAAGAGTATAAAACTTATTCAGGCTGGAAGAATATGTCTTTGATTTTTTTTTAAGTAATAGGCTAACATTGTGGAGCTTCAAATTTAAAAATTGTCAAACTTTGTTATCTGAGCTACATAGTAGTGTTTAAATAGACAAGTAAACACACTAGAATACAAAAGTTTGGAAATGTATGCTGCCACTTGCAAGATATGAATGAATAAACAATTAGTACTCGGGGCGAGTAAAAATAGCCTAGATCCACACCCAGTAAGTCTATGGGAGGAAATGGGCAGGTGAATGCGGTAACTTACGATTTTCACTTTTTTAAAGCACTAAATAATCATTTTGTAATGCAATTTTTTCAGGGCTTTATTTTTAGACCTTATCAAAAACACAAGGAGCATGGAGGATTATGTAGCTCATATTTTTTAACTGTGGTAAATGTTAGCAAGTGGCTTTAACTTGAGGAGAAACAAACATTGATTTATCATATTATTATATATTATATTGTATTGAGTTAATAGCCTTAATAGACATGATAGAAATGGATTCCATAGAAAGCTACCAAACAAATTTCACTGTCACTATTCTGAAATAATTGTACAACAAAGAGGAAATGTATGAATAACCTTTTCACAGCAGAAACTTTAAAGGCAGGGGATCTCTTTTGCATGCCTAAAAATTACCATTGTGTAAATACAATGTAATTTCAAAGAAAATGCCATCTGGGAACCTTTAGCAAAATATAGGAGCTAGAAACTCAGTTTTAGTGGAATTATAGTGACCGTTAGACTCAGATTTGAATGTTTTCTCGCGAGAAAAAAAATCCTACCATAGAACGTACACTAAACGGCTATTGTTTTTCTTTTGCATTTTTCAAATTCTAGGCAATCACTGACCCCCAGATTCGCAGACATGCCCTCCATCAATAGCCTAAGGGCATGGATTATCTTTTCCTGGTCTGCGGGGATGTTTGTAAATGAGATCCACTGCCTTTAAACAGTATACTTGATTTTGGGAGCGTTGTGTTCTAAAATGAGAACCTCTTCCAATCTTGACATTTCCCTTTAATGGTATCATAAGTTTGATGATAGTACACACAAAGCTTGTAACTGAAACATTAGGGTTCAACCATTTATCTCAATTGATTTTCAGATCAATGTTCTGTAAGGAAAAACGCAAGTGATGTAAGATTAAAATTTGTTGATGGTTGGATTTGCATGTATAGGCACTCGATAAGTTGTTGAAGTTAAATTTTGAAAGGAAGAGCTTCATGCCTGAGCCATCCTTAGTGGTATATCACAGAACGAAATAGGTATAGTTCATTTCTGTTCTGCAAGTATTAGTAATGATCTCTCCATTTTGAAAAAAAGAAGAAATTAAAGACATGATAGATGCGGAGAGTTAGAAACAAAAACAAATCTTAATGGAAACATTAAAGGTGCTGCCAGTGTGGCAAGGTTTGCACCATTTGTTTGGAAGAAATGTGACGCTTTCTTTTCTAAGACGTTACTGTATGGCTGTCCGTCTTCCTATTAAAATTATTGTGTAAAGATATCAAACTCATATTAAACATCACCAAATGATCTACACGAAACTTTGAGCAATCGATTGCTAAATTAAAAGCAGTGGATAGCGTCGTGCAAGTATACCTAGCCTTACTATGAAAGGTCCAAAAAAGAAGTCTTTCCAAAATTACGCATGCATTCGCTGCATCTGCGAAGCTCGGAAACATCTGGAAAAACACACACATCATCTTCAGTTGGAAGTGAAATTGATGCGCACTTTGTGATGTCGTATGTTTCCATGTTTGTGAAACGTGGACCCTGAAAATAATCGATGAGAGGGCATTTATCGAAGGATTATGTCTGACAAGATCACGTCGCAAATGAGATATGCAGTATAGGAGTGACTACTTTGGAGACTCTTGGACAGCTTGAAACTGCTGATACATTTTGTTTTCAAATGGTGTTTTATTATTCATTCATTGAAAACAAGGTGCAATCAAATACTGAAATACAATAAACAACTGGACAAATACACCATAACAAATACAAATAAAATGAAATTATCTTGGGGAAAATGATATCTCCACAGACATTTCTAGTCCTGTATAACCACCTTTGAACATTAAGATTTGCAAAATAGTGTAGCACTTATACAGCATCTCTTGAAACAACAGATGTAAATTAGGCCTATATACATATATGGCAAATCAAATTAAAGCGATGTCTGAGAATAGATAGCAATAGTTGCCTTAAACCATGTTCATCGTTAAAAAAATCACTCGGTCTTGCAAAGACAATTTGAGCACGTTATTCCGGAGAAGGTATAAGAGACAGGGTAATGATTGGAGGGCTACATTATAATTGGAACGAGTCTGGACGTCCGGGGGGGGGGGGTGTTTCATAAAGCTGTTCGTACGTTACGAACGACTTTACGCACGACTGGTAATACCTTCTTGTGCTACATGTAAATGCATGAGAAACTGATTAGCACGCAAGAAAGTATCACCAGTCGTTCGTAAAGTTGTTCGTAACTTACGAACAGCTTTATGAAACACCCCAGGGTGTTTTATTGGGGTTTTATGAGAGCTGCAGAAGACAAATGGGACATATTAATGGCATCAACTATATCGGTCAAGGGATCGATTGATCGATAAATTATTTGAATGAGTGACTAAATGACTGACTCAATGACTGACTGAATGATTGACTGATTGATTGATTGATCGATGGATGGAGGAATGAATGAATGGATGGATAAATCGATTAATTAATCGGTGATGTGACATTTTGTGGATTAGTAAGTTGGTTTATGATCGATCTGCATGATTGATTTGTCGAGTAAGTGAGTAAGTGAGTGATCGATTGATCGATTGATTGATTGATATATTTATTGATTAATTGGTTGATTGGTTGATGACTTACCCATCAGAATGCGATAAATCTGCTATATTATTCATAAAACAACCGCTAAATATTGCAGCGTTTACGCAATACCTGTTATAGAACATTAGCAGTTGCAATGTTTCGTAAACTAATATTTCAGGAAATATAAACATATAGTATAAACATATAAACATATAATCGAGACCATTAGAGAGATGTTATAGTATCAACCCTGATTAATAAATATAGCGCAATTACAGTCATCAAACCATAAATAACGCTACGCCAAAATTAATAATGGGTTATTACCAAGATCAACAATATTCAAAGAAATCATTAAAATTATTAGTTGAAAACAAATGAAAAAAAAATACTAAAATAAAGTCTAGAAACCGTGTGAGATATTTTCCTAGTAAATTGGTAGGAATATATTTCATATTAACATCGTTGTATACTACTATAATTAATTTGATAATTTGATTTATTTTGGCAGGTTTTACTATGGCCCTTATTACTGGTAACTCCATGCCAACGTGAAGAATATAACCACTTTGGAGTTATAATAGCTTTGATATTTTGACAAGTTTCCGCACGTTTCTTGCTCTTTCGACTCTTTGACCAGTGCGAGATATTTCTCTTGTAAATTGGTACGAATATTTTAATGTAAACGTCGTTGTAAACCTATTTGAATGGTCTAATCTGACGTGTGTAACTTTGAAAACTTTAACTGCATTACTCCATATACCAGCTTCAGAACTATATATTAACTTTGGCGTAACAATGGGTTTGATATTTTGACAAGTTTCTACACGTTTCTTCTACCCTTGACTCCTTGACCAGTGTTATATATTCCCCTTGTTATTTGGTACGAATATATTTCAGTAAACATCGTTAAATGGTATAATTTGACACATATATTTTTGACCGTCTTTACTGGTAACGCCATACCAGCTTGAAGGTAAAATAAAATTACTTTGATATATTGACAAGTTTCTACAAGTTTCTTTCACCCTCGACTCCTTGATCAGTGTCAGATAATTATTTCTCTTGTAAATTGATACGAATATGTTTTTCAATAAACTTCGCTGTATACCGATTTTAATGGTATAATTTGACACGTGTATTTTGACCGTCTTTACTGGTAACTCCATACCAGCTTAAAGGTAAAATCAAACTACTTTGATATTTTGACAAGTTTCTACAAGTTTCTTTCATCCTCGACCCTTTGACCATGCAGTGTCAGATAATTATTTCTCTTGTAAAATGATACGAATACAGTTTAGTATAATCATCGTTGTATACCAATTTAACGGTATAACCTGGCAAGTTTCTACAAGCTTCTTGCACATTTGAGTACCTGACCAGTGAAACGTAAACAAGATATCATGTGGTTATATCAATAACATACTGCGGGCGATATACGAATGGAAGACATGACGGCTTTAAGACATGGTAATAATAATTAATATAAACTTAAGATAAATAAAGGGCTCTTAAAAATGGAATGAAAGCGAGCGAATCAGTAAATTACGCGGTGTCCCAGCCGATCGTATTGAAAAGTTACGCGCATCTGCCTCGGCGGCAGCCGTGAATCCCGTTTAACACGGGAAATGAACATCAAAAACAGCGCTTTTTGATGTTCCGGCCGTGATTGCTTAAAATAGGGAAAGTTTCTCAAAAATCTTCGGACGGATTTTGAAAGTTTAAAATGTTTTACTTAAGATGATACCAAATTCACAGTTATTCTAATAGAGGAAACGGTAGTAATTTTGACTTTAAAATTTCCCCTTTTTCAGATTGTCAATGGGGATTGTGTCATTTTCCCCCATTTTTGGGGGTGGTTGACACATTTAATGGCCCGTCAAATATTACTGGAGCGTTATATAAAAAAATCTTCGGACGGTTTCTGAAACTAGACATTTTCAGCATTAAGTACATATACCAATCATATTTATTCGTCGAGGGGAAACGGTAGTAATTTTAGCATGAAATCAGGCATAGTTTTCTCACTAGTTCGGGTTATGACGTATTGCGACCACGCGT
>JZLH01S0040111.1:75589-86037 GCA_001188425.1 Eucidaris tribuloides
GCTACGCGAACTTTATCGTCGCCCTCCCGCCCGATTTGTGCTAGCGGTGACGGGCGCGAATCGCTCCGTTTGGTGATAAGTTAGTGCACTGCAGAAAGGCCTACGGTGCAGTCGTTCTCTGATGAGCTGTCACACATTCGCGACGTTTTAATTCAATAGATGATAATGTACTGGTAGTGAGGCATTAATGAAGAAGTATATGGATTTTGCTGTGGCACGTTTTCAGAGAGAATAGGTGTCACTGGACATAATCATCAGGAGTATATTTTTGTTCAAACTCGCGGTAAGTGAAATTGCTCAACTAGTCACGCTAGTCACTAGTTCTTGACAGTAGTTTTCGATTGATTTCATGTCAGAAGACATAGTGATTTCTGTATGGTAATGTCATTCACAATGTTAATACATTCATACCTTGGTGTATTGTAAGTTTGTATAACATCATGTACTGTTTGATCAAACGATGAATATTGCAGCTGAAACCCGTTTTGCCCAACAATTAATTCAAAATATAATTGCTAGCACTAGCAGGCACATGACATCAAGTCCCGAGTATTAGAGTAATAAGCTAATTTGTAATAAAGTGAATTAATAACTCGGGCACTGTATCATGTATGAATTGGAACTTTTTCATGGGATGTACCCCAGGTACACAGATAAAAAGTATGGAGATTTGGGACTTGAGATATTTTGATATTTATTTATCTATTTATTTGTGTATTTATATATTTGTTTGATTTATTAGGTCATGAAATAAATGATTGGCAGCCCGGAGGCTGAATTGCCCATTTTGCTTAACCACGTTAGGTAGCTCAGTGCGCGCGCAGCGCCATAAAATTGGGTCAGTGGCTAATATTGTTTTCACCGGTCACCCTTCTAATTTTGATGAAGTATGTGGATTCTTTAAAGGCCCACTGTCAAAGGCTAACTCAACCACAGAGAGGATGACAACTAGTCTTGGAATACAGGCATGTAATTCACGAACATGGACTCTTGCAGTGCCATAGTGTACAGATTGTGGGAGGAAAAAAATGCTGTATTTTTCCACACTGTCATGGATGTTTCTGTTGCATTATGGGTGTCATTAGTGAATCATTTGTTAGGATTTTAGTCAAAAGAGGGCACTTTTCATCCTGTCATGACAGTGGGCCTTTAACATGCCAAGGTTTTTTTCTCTTTGCCTATCCAAAAGATAGAGTAATGAGGATGAATATTTCAGTGCCTTCCCATAACCGTCACGACGTGGACTTGAAACAGGGATTTCTAAATTGAGCCGAGGTCTTATCCACTGAGCCTCCCAACCACGTACCTCCTAAAGTTGGTCGAAATCTATGAACTTTAGATTTCACTTTTGCGTCTTGTATTTACAATGTTTTTTTTATTCTTTAAGATTGAATATACATGTATATGGTTGTGCATATGTTTCTCTGTATGTCTCTGTCTATGTCTCTGCGTGTCTGTTATGAATTTGTCCAAAGGGCGTGTGTGAATTTATTGGAATATCCATTGGGTGACTTATGTAAGTGTCCGTAATATACGGTAGGTACACTCATGGATCAATGTCAGATTGATTTTATCCCGTTGGAGACGATTTGATTTGTATAACGCGCATAGTCCATAGACTTCAGACCGAGATATCTCATATTTAGCCCCAAAAGAGTTAAATTCCTGTATGGTTTGGCCTGTGTGTGTGCTCCGATAGAGTTGACTGTAACTAAAAACGTTGTTATTTTCTTTTGAATTGTGTAAGGGTACATATTCTCAGATTTCTCACTAATATCGACATGTGGAAATTAAGGTTCTTCTCAAGTGTAGTTTTCAGCCCATCAAACAACTTTTTCATCAATCGTTCGCAAGGTTAGGGGCGTCGATCCGTGTTTCGGATTGGGGGGGGGGGGGGCAAAAGTGAAAAAGTCAAAAATTTCCCGAGCGCACCAAATTGTAACACAGAATTTCGCGCCGAAAATTTGACAAGTTTCTATATTTGATGGTATTTTCATGCTAAGGTTAATGGTTTTATAATTTTCAATGCTGTTTAAACAAATCCTTGTATTGCATATTATGAATTTTTCAAGTTGTCAAGATTATGGGTGGGGGAGAGGGGGGCAAATCGATATGTTTGCCCCCCCCAAATATTTTGATTGGTGGGGCGATCGCCCCCTGCCCCCTAGGATCGACGCCTCTGCGCAAAGTGTATAGGTTTTTTTGTCGACCAAACAACCTTTTCATCGCTCTTTCACAAAGTATAGTATTTTCATGACAGACATCAGAAAACAACATCAAAAAACCTAACTGAAATTTGTTTGAAGCGAACCGGTGTTATTGTGATTTTGAATTATCGGAGACAGAAGAGTATAGAATGTAGATATCACTATGTAGGCTTTCATTTTTTCTGCCGTAAAGAGTCGGACCCCCTAATACCATAGACCAGTTTTGTTTTTCAATAATGGAAGTGTTTCAGACTATGTATACAGGTCTATACAAAAAAAATGCAATCGCAAATAATTTCAGTTTTTTACTATTTACCAAAACTATATTCTTTGGGTTTTATTCTAAGGGTCACTGTTGTAAATCTTATCGCGTGTTCATGATGCATAAAGCACTAACTTAGCACAGAAAATACCTAAACACCTAAACACGTAGACTGGATATTGTTTTGAAAGTGTCAAGGCCTGTCGTATTGGAAACTATGTGCTTCGAAAATGTGTGAGAGGTCTTTTTACGTGTATATTATATATATATATATATATTTTTTAATAATGTTGAAGTGGGTTTGCTCCGAACGTAATACGTATTTGTGTATCTTTCTAGAACAAGTGTAAGCCATTTAAGTCGTTGCCACTAACCACCTTTTGGGGAGAAAATGTCTTTTCAGGTTATCAGTCGAAATAAAATCGACTACCTCCTTAACACAATTTAAATCTAACCTGAAAACTCATCTCATGAAAAATGCATTTTAATCGTGATTATCCGTCTATTTATTTTCTTTTGTAAATGTGTCACGTTCTCCTCTGTATTTATATGTTACTGCGCTATGAGCACCTGCATTGATAGGTGGATTTTAGCGCATTACAAAATGTCATTATTATTATTATTATTATTATCAGGTTGGGTGCGCCAAATTTTTATCATCTTGTGGTAAAGGCAAGGTTGGGTCTACCGGGTCCATGGGTCAACCTCGTCGGTGTTTGAAGAAGAGCCGCCAGCGCCAGAGAAGTTGATTCCAACAAGCGAAGTTTTGTTCCCAGAGCTCCCAGTGCCTGCAGTGCATGAACGTGTTTGTGTGTGTGATGGATGTTTGTGTGATGTGCGTGTGTGTGATATATGTGTGCGATGTACCGTATGTGTGTATTGTGTGTGTGACGTGTGTGCGTTTGTGTGTATGTGTGTGACTGTGTGTGTGTGTAATTTGTGGTGTTTTTGTATAGAAAATATTTAAGTGTGATGTGTGTCTGTTTGTGTGTGCGTGTGTGTGTCTGTGTGTATATGTGTGTGTGATGTGTGTATGTGTTTATTTGATTTGTGTGTGTGAGATGTGTGTGTGTGTGTCTGTGATGTGTGTGCACTGTGTTTGTGTTTGTGTTGTGTGTGTGGGTGTGTGATGTGTGTGTGTGTGTGTGTATGTGTGTGTGTGTGTGTGTGTTTGTGTATGATGTGATGTGCATGTATGTGATGTATGTGTGTTTTTGTGTGTGATGTGTGTGTGTTTGTGTGTAATGTGTGTGATGAGTGTGTGTGACGTGCGTATGCATGATGTGTGTGTGTTTGTGTGTGTGTGTGTGTGTGTTTGTATGTGTGTGATCCCGGGGGGGGGGGGGGCAGCCAAATATAATGCTGTACACATGCGTGACCAAATTATTTCCAGACACCCCCTAAACAAGTTTTTCTCTGTGTGCAAAATAACCCCCTAAACAAGTTTTTTGCGGGCTTCACTTACACATTTTGACCCCTAAACAAGTTGTCGCCAGAATATGACCCCTAACAAGTTTTGTCTACTTGCTAACAATAAGCTTAAATAGACAAAAGCTTGGGGGAAAAACATACCCTAAACACGTTTGGCCAGTCTTTAAAAAAAAAGCTTTGAAGAAAGAAACATACCCTCAATACGTTTGACTAGTCTTTCAAAACCACCCTTTTTTGGGAAAATCTGTGTTTTTGATACCCTTAACGAGTGCACGCGCGGCCCGCGGCTAAAACTGAAAAAACACCCCTTTAAACGCGTTTTTTTGGTCACGCATGTGTACAGCAATAAATTTGACTGCCCCCCCCCCGCCCCGGGGTGTGAGTGAGAGTGATGTGCGTGTGTGGGTTTATGTGTGGTGTGTGTGTATATTTGTGTGTTGTGTGTGTTGTGTGTGTGGGTGTCCGACGGTGTGATATGTATGTGATATATGTGTGATGTGTGTGTGTTTGATGTGTGTGTGTTTGTGTGCGAGTGTGATATGTGTGTGATCTATGTGTGTTGTGTGTGTCATTCATTTCGTTTGTGTGATAATGTATGGATGTTTGTGTAATAAATGTAGGTCAGTAGGTGTGATGTATGTGTGTGTTTGTCTGTTTATTGGGAGCGGGTGAGAATTTAGAGTACATGGTACCCATAGGTCTACTTGTCTGAACAAATAAACGTCGAAAAATGAGGGTCGATATTTGACCATGTGGGTGCACGGTGACGAATTCTTTGGAGAAGGAGGGGCTGGGTATACTGTTTCCAGGCAGCGTTAACTTCGACCATTTGAGAAGAAAAGAAATCGGTCTCAGTCTCATGCTTTCACGTGGGTGGGGTGCCATATTGGCCTGTTTTCTTCCTTTCTTTCTTTTCTTTACTTTTTATTTTATTTTTTATTTTATTTTTTTTAGAAAGGCGGTTGTTTTCCTTTGCAGTCTGGAATTAAGACTTAAAAAAAAAATCCCAAAGCAGTCTGTAAGTTTAGACTCGTTACGGGTTTGGAAACTAACATTAGATGAGGCAACGTAGAAAGGATTAGGGGTTGGAATTGAGGGAAACTAATAAAAGTCTCTGAAATTAGACTAGTACACTCGGTCAATGCCTTTCTTTATGTGTAAATCAGAAATATCGCTTTTGTTTCGTAAAAGATCTCACCGTGGTGTAATGGCTGGCGTGTTGACTCTGGACCTTTAATTAACACTTTACACAATAATTATACAAAATAAGTAGATTATGACTTCAACAGTTAGATCGATGAACAACAAATTGGCTTTGATTGAGATTTCTTTTAATTTTTTTTTTTAGATTTTGCTTGTCTTAAGATTTTGAATGTGTTTGTTTAAAAAGGATATTTCATTTCATTTCATTTCATTTATTTATGTCGTATTCCAACAAAACAATAATTCACAAAATATAAACAAGAATAAATCAAAATACAATTGTTCAATAGTTTTGCTAAATAATACACAGTCGCAATATACATGTATCACCAATGCTTATGTTATATTTCTGAAGTTAAAGGACAGTGACATGATTTGAGAAGTAAAAAAATGCTTCAAGAACTGAGTTGAAACATACAAAATGAGTTCAAACATATACTGATATAGGCCTATACACTGACATGCTAGCATGTACATTCAGGTTGTAAGGATTTGTCTTAAATATGTTTGAGGAGAAAAAGCATTAAGTTCCAGTATTGAATTAGATAGAAATTGATCAAAAGAAAGCTACACAACAAATTTCATCGTCGCGGGCATTTTTTGATAATAATTGTACATCAAAGAGTATGACTATGACATTTCACAGCAGAAATTTATAAACAATATAGGGCCTACTTGATTCTGGGAGACATTGTGTCCTAAATTGAGGATTACCGCCATTCCTGCCATTTCCCTTTAAAGTGATAGGCTAACATTTCATGAGATGACCAGTAAAAACTAAAGTACGTTTGAGCGCAATAACAATTATATATTAATTTTTCTAAAAATCCACAAAAAATCATGAAAAAGTAGTAAATTGAAGTAATAAAAAAAAACAACTCAGAAAACTGATAAGTTTTGATCTAATGTCATTTATCACTAAATTAACATCAGAACAGTGTCCGTTACAAGTCTAATAACGCGCGTAACCACTACGTGACTCAACAACAACAACAACAACACCACCATTTATAAACACAGGTTTTAGTGTCGAGTCGGACGCTACAAAATGCTCAAAATCCCTGAAATACTTGGATTGTAAGTGTTTCACCTGGGGTGAACAAATATTAATCCCAGATGTACCGTTCACGGAAAAATGGCAACTTCTAAAATGATTTTTTAAGTATTCCATAATTATGAGCATGAGTGTATAGGAGCTAGAAACTCAGTTTTAGTGGAATTATAGTGACCGTTAGACTCTGATTTGATTTTTTTTTCTCGCGAGGAAAAAATTCCTGCCATAGAAGGTACACTTAACGGCTATTGTTTTTCTTTCGCATTTTTCAAATTCTAAGCAATTACTCTCCTCCCGATTTCACAGACATGCCCTTCATTAATAGCCTAAGGGCATGGGTTATCTTTTCCTGGTCTGTGGGGATGCTTGCAAATAAGATCCACTGCCTTTAAAACAACGTCTTTATTGCTTTGATTTACTAACGCGATTAACTCCAAATTCAGTTTGCGTGGGAACATTACCCCAACTGTCAATATACATGTATAACAGTAATAGACTGGCAGGCGTATACCCTGACTGAAAGGAATTGCTTTGAATATGAGCATGATTAATACGACAATGAATTGCAATATGACTATGATAGGAATCTGACACAGTATAAAGTTACACTTCAATTTTGCCTGTCACCTCGCATTGTACCCTTTTTAAGACAGGTGAAAGGCAGAGGTCTATCTCTATTCATCGCATTAACAATTGGGATTGTTTGTCACAGTCGGCAGTTGATGTTCCGTCAATAAACAGTTTCAAATCTGAACTAGAAAACCACTTTCGTTACTTTCCTCTCAAATTTGGCCCTGTTAAAGTTATAGTCAAGATGGACTCAAAAGCAGAAGTTTCAAACCTCAACAACAAAGTAAACAAAGTATGTATGTCAGATTTCCAAAAGTACTACTAGAAGAGAATTATTGTCCAACGACACTGACACAGCGCAAACTTTGAACAATGCCTTTGTTGCTATTATCATTTTCATCTTTACATCGCTAGGGACGTGTATTAAAAGAGAAAAGAAAAAAAAACTACCGTCGTAATTATCGTAAAATGAAATGACAGAATTGGTAGGAGTCCTCAAATTACACTGTTATAAAATAAGACTGACTGGCCCGGAGAAAGTATCAGTTGGGGTCACACTTGGAAAAGAGTCAGGTTTAACCACATTCCGGGTCAAGGTTGACCCCCCCCCAAAAAAAAATAAAAATAAAAAATAAAAAATCCAGGTCAGGATGACCCAGATTTTGGTCAAACTTGATCCGAAATTTGGTTGAACCTGTCGACCATTTTCCGAGTGTGAACCCTAACCGTAGGATTCCTTTTCTGAGTCAGTCTGACCTGGGTTTTTAAGAGTTTTTCAATAGAATCTAGTATACTGTACTAGTAGTACTAGTTTAGAAAAACTGCCATGAAACTTCTAAGGTCAAATATATTCCCCCGTGTTCTACAACTACCAACCATCATAAATTTCTTGCTGTGATAGTCATTTTTCGTGTAACTTCCTATGTAGCTATAAACAGGTTCATTTTTAACACACATTTTCTGTAAACATATATGGGGCGTCACTTACATAGAACAAAACACTGTTGCCATTTTTTTCTTCAAAATTTCATTTCGTCTGATATTCTGTAGAAATATTTTATTTATTTCTGCATATTTCAGTATATGTACTTAATTAATACAAATATGTTTTACGTTTTACCATGTTATGTAAGTTCAAAACAAAACAAAACTACAAACTTGAGAAAAGTCAGTGATACACTGACAGTACGAGGAATGCTCAGTTTAGTGTCACAATGCTACTAATTTTAAAGATTTTTTTAAAAAAAATTCACGTCTTCGTTAGTTCGTTTTTGCTTTTCCAGTAGTTCTCAAATGTTTACTTCTCTGTTTATCTGACTTTCCTTTACTTTTGTTTAGAGCCACAGGTTAACATTGACCACAGTTAAAATATCCGAGTTACATAATCCTCCATGCTCTAAGTGTCTTTGGTAAGGTCTAAAAATTGAAGCCCTGAAGAAATATTTCAAAGTGATCATAGTGAAAATCTAGAGAATCCAGTCTGACCTTCTCCTGACCTTCTCTATTTCCTCCCATAGACTACAGTGTTACAGGTCTGACTAATTTATACTCGGGAGGAGCAATAATTTGTTTATCCATGCATACCATGCCAGTGGCATGCCAGGATGTTTATTTGTCCATTTAAAGGTCAGTGACATGATTGGGAACACTTGAAAATGCCTCAAGAACCAAATGAGTTAAAATATATACCAACTGTAAATCAGCTGGAGTGGATCTCCCAGTTGGAAAGATTTGCCTCTAATTTGTTTTCTTAAGGAGAATCAAGCGTGAAAATTAATTCTATCGGGGCACGATAAAAATAGGCCCCATAGAGAGCCACACAGCAGGTTTGCCTGCCACGAGGGACATTGACATTAGTTACTTTAGAGTCAACATTTGATTACAAGATTTTCACAGGAGAATCCTTGCATAGTTTACTTGATTCTTGAGTAGTTTCAGCCCAAGTTGAGGACCACCCTCAATCATGTCATTTACCTTTAAGCACTATTATGTAGCTTAGATATCAAAGTTTGACAGTTTTTTTTTTTTGAATTGAACTTTAAGATATCTTGCTGTCGGATTTGAAGTTCCCTTTAAGTCATGGGCCTCAAGTAATGGAAAATCATTAACAGCTTTTAGTATCACGGTTTATTCGTACTCGTTGCTCGCACAGTACTCGATATACGTGTATAAAGGTGACTTGATTGATAATCTAAAAGCTAATGTACTCCTCTACCGAAGTTCTCTCGAGTGAGAAGTGAATCATCGCCATTTGGTGTACAGTATAATGATGTAACGTCAATCGTAGTAAATTATTTATTAATCGATTTTGCCTTATACGCACATCTCTTTCTGAACATAACGTGGCGTATTGTCTCAGCTTGATATGGGGCTAATTTTCCCGTTACATAATAGACGGACAGTGCACATTAATATATGTACATATATATGTAGTAATTAAATGCCTTTAATGCATGGGATGAGGGGCTCCGCAATGTATATATAGTCTGTATTCCAGACACAGATCGAAACTTTAACTCTTTGATGGCCACACTCTGTGTAGCCTGTATGCCACTCAGCATGACATAGGCCTGAGCTGAGTACAACTGAACTGTTCACTGATATGTTTTTTCTTTGACATGACAAATTGTGAATGTGATTAGCAGTTAATGTGTGCTATTGTTAATTGATGATACATAAGATAACGTCTGGCAGTCAGACTACCTTGGTGAGGAAGACGTTTGATTTGTTCAATCCTATACTGGGGCAATTACTTTCGTTTAGTCAAAGTTTTGCCTTGAACTTACACTAGGCAAGATTGGAAGCAGTTCTAAATTTAGAACAGAATGCTCTCAGAATCAGGTATACTGTTTTAAAGCCATAGTTTATCATTGACCGCAGTTTAAATTATCTGAACTACATGATTCTCCATGCTCTGGGTGTCTTTGATAAGATCTAAAAATGGGGCCCTGAATTCAAAGTGAAAAGTTAGTGCTTTAAAAAAGTGAAGATCCCGTGCAACCTTCCCATGACCTTGTTTATTTCCTCCCATAGACTACTGAGTTACAGGTCTGACTACTTCATACTCGGGAGGAGTACTAATTTGTTTATTCATGCATATCATGCCAGTGGCACCATAACATTTCAAACTTTTGTATGACAGGTTTTTTTTGTCTATGTAAGCACTACCATGTAGCTCAGATATATCAAAGTTTGACAGTTTTTAAAATTGAAGTTCCACAATGTTAGCCTTTATCTTTAAGTTTCTGCTGTGAAAATTTCAGAAAATTAGAAAATGCTGTGATGGTGAAATTTGTTATAGGTTTCTAGGGGTGCAATTTCTGTTCGAGAGATTAATTCAATTTATTTATGAATTTATTGGTAAATTAATGCTTGTTCCTCATTATAGACACAGGCTAACATTGTGGAGCTACAAATTAAAAATTGTTAAACTTTGATATCTGAGCTACATAGTAGTGTTTAAATGAACAAATAAACTCCCAAGAATACAAAAGTTAGGAAATTTATGATGCCACTGGCAAACTATGAATGACTAAACAATCAGTACAAAATAGCCTAGATCCACACGCAGTAAGTCTATGGAAGGAAATGGGCACATGAATCTGGTCAACTTACGATTTTCACTTCTTTGAAGCACTAAATAGTCATTTTGAAATACAATTTTTTCAGGGCTTCATTTTCAGACCTTATCAAAGACACTTAGAGCATGGAGGATTATGTA